>JAOVYU010000047.1:26972442-26982835 GCA_025674565.1 Synodontis membranacea
GAGCAGATGGGATCGGTGAGAGTTCCTAAAGGAGCGGGTGGGATCGGCGAGAGTTCCTAAAGGAGCAGACGGGATCGGTCAAAGCTCCTAAAGGAGCGGGTGGGATCGGTGAGAGTACCTAAAGGAGTGGGCGGGATCGGTAAGAGTTCCTAAAGGAGCAGACGGGATCAGTGAGAGTTCCTAAAGGAGCAGACGGGATCGGTGAGAGTTCCTAAAGGAGCGGGTGGGATCGGCGAGAGTTCCTAAAGGAGCAGACGGGATCGGTCAAAGCTCCTAAAGGAGCGGGTGGGATCGGTGAGAGTACCTAAAGGAACGGGTGGGATCGGTGAGAGTTCCTAAAGTTGCAGATGGGATCTGTGAGAGTTCCTAAAGGAGCGGGTGGGATTGGTCAGAGTTCCTAAAGGAGCGGATGGGATCAGTCAAAGTTCCTAAAGTAGTGGGTGGGATCGGCCAGAGGTTTTTCAGGAGCAAGTAGGATTGTTTCTAATTGAGCAGAAGGGATTGGTCAGAGTATCTAAAGGTGTGGGTGAGGTTGGTCAGAGATTTTAAAGGAACTGGAGGGATTGGTTAAAGTTTCTAAAGGTGCAGGTGGGATCAGTCAGTTTCTAAAGGAGCGGGTGGGATTGGTCAGGGATTTCTGTAGGTCACAGCTATTGTAGCAGTAGTCAGGACTGATCAGTTTCTGCAGGAGCATATAAGTATGCATGGGGTTTCTGTAGAAGTGGACAGAATTGGTGAAAATTTCTGCAGGAGTGAGTGAGTATGGTCAGAGACTGTAGGAGCGGGCAGGCGTACTGAGTGTATCTGGGAAAGTGGTCAAAGTTGCAGTAGGAGTGTTCTGAAGGAAGCAGGGTTTTTGCAAGATAGGTGGGCATGGTCTGAAAATATGTGTGAGTAGTCAGAGATTCTGCTGGAGTGGGTCGGAATGGTCAGATTTTTGGTGGTAGTAGGAAGTCAGGGTTTGACAGGAATGTGAGGCCAGTTCTTGGAGAAGCATAGTATAGGTCAGAGTCTGGGAAACCAAGGTATGTTTAATCAGAGCATCTCCAAACGTTGGTGGGAGTCGTCATACTCTGTGGGATTGGCCAGGGTTTCTGAGGGTGTGTGAGGGATCAAGTGGGAGTGGTCAAAGATGCTGCAGGGAAGTGGGTTTGGCTGGAGTGTTTGTGACAGTGAATGGAAGAGTAGCAGAGTTGTTTACTGGTGAAGTCATAGTGTAATTAAAATATTAAAACCAATGTGCTGACTTTAATTCATGAATATAGGCACATCCAATATTGGCAGTTTTTTTCATACTGAGGAAAGTATGACTGTTCCCTTTAATCAGCCTGATACAAAAGCAGCACTCCAGGGGGATCTCACTACCAAGTGGGAGAGTTGTGCTGTGGGTGGGAAGGGGGGCAGATGGGCAAGGGTTATGTAGGACGGTTGGAGAAGGAAGTGGGATTTGTGAGGCGGTAGAGGAAACTCGTGCTGTACTTGCTTTCCTTACTTGAGCCCTCCAGCGGGGACCGTATGGCACTTCTTGTGCTCGAGGAGCTGCTCAGGCGTCTTCATGAACTTATGGCAGACATCGCACTCGAACATGCGTGCGATCAGGTGGATCTGCAGGTGCCGCTCATACATGGCCCGTGTCTTACACACAAAGTTGCAGAACACACATTCAAAGCCTTGAGGGAGACAGAAGAAGAGAGGGCATGTTTACGAAGTCTGAAGACACTCTTATCCAAAGTAGCATATTCAGAAGACATCAGATGACACGAATACAGAAGTACAGATGCAAAATTGTAAAAACCCATACCCTAAAGATAGGAGGGTTCCCTTGGACCATTTACTAAAATTCCATACTCAATGTAGGTTGTAAGTGTGATTACTAAACAACCAGCCAGCATGAATGCTGCTTTAATGGTGCCTTGATGGTGTTTTTGGTTTCGTGTTAGTCAAACAGAATAACCATTTAAAAGAATAAGTGATGCTTTTCAGTTGACAGACAAGTTTTGGCTAAGCCTTTGGGTGGAGTAATGTTTTTTCTCCCACAAAGTGACACTACTGATTCGGGAGCTGGTGTTGGCAGGGAACCATAGACCTTTTCAAGAACTGGTTGGTGTTTGGACCAGCTTAAGAAACAAATTATTAGTTAATCAGATGTAGGCGTTTCGTACAGCACAGCGTAAAAAAAAAACAGATGATTTTATAAGGTTTAACCAATATTTTATCATTCAGTTCCAAATCTTTCATGACACCCATGGCAATGTCTGGGTAATTTGGAATTGTTTTTAGCTCTATTTTCTGACCATGTATCTGTTCAAGGTTTTATTAGCATATTAAAAAATCTATTTTCTTCTTGGACCACTGATTCATGGTTGCAACTTTTCAATAATAGTCTTTAAACCCCTGCAGTGGTCAATTATTTGCTTTTAATTGCAGTTATGCACATAATTAGGATACTCAAAGCTGAGCTTTTCAGACCATCAGCATTTTTTTTGCAGGATGCAAACTGACTTTGCAGTGTAGACATCTGAAGACATCTGGAATCAGTACATGACCTTTTTAAATAAACACAACCCAAACAAATCTGCCTGTATTAGTTTGTATTCTTCCCCCATACTTCTTATGGTCCCTGTAAAATATATTGATCTCTGCTTAAAAAAAAAAAAAAAAAAAAAAAAAAAAAACAGTGAAGGATATCGTACCCTTTTCTGATTTCTCCTCTGTTCCTGACGCCAAACTCGACTGGCTGCTGGCAGATGAGGGCGGGGCCAAGAGACTTTTGAGTTCCTCGCTTCCCTGCGTTACGTCTCCGCCCTCAGAGCTGTTCAGGGAGTCGCTGAGGGCTGAGAGAGATGAAGACGTGCTCTTACTCTCACTCAGGGGACTCCTGGAATTCAGGCCTGGCCAAGTAAAGCACGCATAACAAAGAGTCATCCACAAAACCCACTTTTTTTCCCCATCACAATTTCTTTACTCTTTATTTGAAAAGTGCTTCAGTATAGACCCTAGACTGGTAACAATATACCTCGATTATCAATGAAGATCAATGCCATCATTTTATACAGTATTTCTGGCATTAAATCATTTCTGTACTTGTAAAAGTTATAATTTGCTACTGTTGCTCCATGATTTATTTTTTTTTTTATTGTGTATGGACAATGATGTGCACCTTAGGATTTGACTGGAGTGAGATTTGTTTCTTTACTGCTTCATACCTAATTTTGCATAAAACTAGGAAAATCACATTTTAAATGTCACTTGTTTCTTTTTTTTTTTTTTTCTTCCATGGGAAATGAATATTCCGCTATCACCTCTAGGTGGATTATGTTGTGCTGCGTCAGATTTAGCCAGTTCTGAAAACACATGAACCATGTTTGGAGAGGAAACCCATTTCGCTCGCGAGTGGCCAGTCTCTGGTGAGCTCTCAATGGATTCCGCTAATTAATTCATCACATGCTTTCTGTGTTTGGTCTCGGGATCCGCTAGCGCAAAGGCAATTCACCGCGATTTTCATCGTTTGTTCTCTCTCTTTTTTTTTTTTTTAAAGGACTGAAGCTGTTGTCATTACATCGGAGCCAACAGATGGCTCTGCTGTAGGTTTAAACTGCATTGCAATGTTTTGTAAAGGTCTGTTTTTGAGAAGAGAGAGAGAGTTTTCTGAGGTAAAAGGCTGTGCTCCTATTTCATGTTGATTGTGTGGTGGTCGCTGCAGCATTATAAAGTCAACAGGGATCCTGAGCTCCTGTTGTCTGTATGCAAGCAGGCAGAACAATCAAGGCTGCAGCCTTATTGATTTCCTCAGTCTGCGAGGGCTAGAGGGAGGGGGCGGTCAGGTCACGGGCACTAGAGCTAAGACGGGGGGAGCGATGCAGGCCATGACTCTCCCCTAGGGCTCTGCAGCTAATGGAATGGACATGATGCTAGCTTGAATACACTGTCTGAGAAACATATAAATCTGGCATACTAAACTTCCATCCAGACATTCAGGCTAAGCAGAGCGAGCAACAACGCGTAATACTTGATTTGCTCGGGGATACCGAACAATGAGATTTGTGTGTGTGTGTGTGGGGGGGGGGATCAAAAATCACCAATGTGAGAGAGTGAAATCAATGACCTCTATTAGTGTAAGCGAAGCTGACGTGCTATATGACATGGAGATGGATTAGCATCTGAATGAGCATGAAACCCTGCAGCAGGAAGACACGTACACAGACACCCTGCCTTTTTACTCCAGCAGACACACACATCTCAGGCAGTTGAGAGAGACTGATTAGAGGTCAGCCATTCTGTGGAAGGCAGTGTCCCTGGCACAGGTCTAAATTACACCTGACACATCGAGCTGGCCTTTCGCCGTCACCCTGCCCGGTGGACACGGCCACTCTGGCACACTTTAAATGCCAGCAGCGGGTGTGAGAGAGTGGGAGCCCTGGCCGTGGGTGGCTGCATGGGGACCGTTCAGGCTATTGATTTCTCAACCTCCTGTGTCTGATAACGCCAGGTCTTCTAGATAAATACACACTCGCTCGCACACACACAAGACTGGGCCTCCCTCAGACATAAACTCTTGTAACAGCAGGCCAGCGCACCTTGGCGATAAACCCATCGGCTCTTTTGTTAAAAACACTATCGACCTTCAGATTTGGACCGTGAAGTCTATGGAAGATTAACAAAGCACTGTGCACTGGCGGTTCATTACACTGTGCTGGTTGCTGGAGGACAGAAACGGCCGACGGATGTGCCTCCAGTAACCCAGAGAATCTTAAAGTTCATAATAGATTTGTCAATCTCTCACGCAGGTGAATCTAAATTCCGGCCATGTCCGTTGACGATTTTAAAAGGCAAAAATGGATGTAGCTTGGAAATGCATTTCATACATCTTGAAATAAAAAAATAAAAAAAAAAGACATGTTAGTTCATGTTTTGGGTCACAATGTGCAGAATTCCTCACATTAAGTACCCTTTTTCTGCCCCCAACAGTGTTCCATCAAAAAGCAACGATGTCCGAAGGTTCATATCATATAAATCATCGAGCAAAAATGTTCACAAGTAGAGAAATTTCAGGAACATTTCACTGAGCCAGACACCAGAGTACAGCTTCAGAGTACAGGAGGTTTTCTTCTTCTTCTTTTTCTCCTTTTTTTCAAGATCGTTTAAGATTTAAAGGAGCTACAATTCCACAAGGTTGGTGGAGATTTCTGAAGATTTCAGAGCAGCCAGTAAATTGCATTCAAACACACAATGAAGATCTTGAAAAGCTGGGGTAAAAGAAATTGTGAAGGTCTAGTGACATTCAATTTCTTGCTTATAAAAATCCAGATAAATGACTAACAGGACTGAACAGCAACAACAGCTGTCTCTTAATGCTTAACCATTAGCGATTCGTTTATGAATATAAAAACCATCATTCAGAAGTGGCTGTGTTTTTTTATTTATTTATTTTTTTTGTAGTGGCGTAATCTCGTTTGACTCACGGCACAAAATGAACAGATGAGACCATCAGCAGTTCATCTCTAAACTGTATTCTTTGTCAACATGTTTTTGACAATCCTTGTCAAGAGAGCAAATTCTGGGTGGGACGGATGGTGTTACAGTCTTCCTCGTCAATCAGTGACACTAGCCAATCGTGCGCATCTGAGAGCTGATGTATGTGAAAGAGGGCGGACGGCGCTTTCCTCTAAGTGGGTCATGCTGCCCTGCGATGCAGCATGAGGAACAGTTTGAAAAAAGACGTTGAGGCTGGCTTTATGTTTATTGATCAAAGGGGAGAGAAAATGAACCACAATCGATCTTTTTCTCCACCCCAATGTCGATATGTTGTGCTACAATAACTTCCGGGTGCTAAAATACTATTCGGACTCCTTTGGGACTGCGGCCTGCCAGTTAACGATGTCTGGTCTAAAGCACTGTGTTTCCCTGAATACTGTATCACGCAGAGGGTTCCCCCAGCAGAAGAAGAAGAGTAATAATCGACCCTAGAATTTGACTTTCATTTAATATTATTACTAAAAGTTATTTAAAATAACTTTGCAGTGCGTCTTGATTCCCTAACTATCTATTATTTACCAGTGAGACAAGCCACATTTGCGATGAGTATAAATCATAAATCTTCTAGACGTACACTACTTAAGGGATTGTTTGTGCCTAAACGTAAATTCACCTGACCTGCGCTACGTCTGCGAAGAACAGGAAAAGCAGAAGTCCTGGAATGACTGTTACGCAAGTGTGAAGTATGTGCTCTGTTATCTCTAAGACACCGCTACTACAATCACTGCATTACTCAAAGTGACTAGTGTCCAACTTTCAGCTCCAAAACAAATGTAACTAAACACGATTCCTCAAGCTCACTCTTTTTTTCCTCCCATGGAGCAGTTACTTGCTCTCCTTCGGTAATCAACCATCGCGTCTCTGTGTACGCCAATAGCAGTTTTAACATAATTAATATTCAGATATATCGCAATGACTACTGTGTTATTTCTTCCTAAAAAAAATTCCTCTAGCTATTCCATGTGACTCTCTCTGTAGTGGCTTTCATCCCTTTTTGAGAACGCATGTGTGTATAGTCGTGGCCTTAAGTGAAGGGTCTGACCTGTGTGCTCAGCGTTGATATGAGCCTTCATCTCGGCCTCGTCCACTCCCACGTACTCGCACGAGTTACAGCACAGCGAGAACATCCACTGCTCCTTATCCACGTGTAGCGACATGTGGCTCACAAACTGTGCGTTCAGCTCCGTCTGGAAACCGCACACTCGACAGCTACATGAGAGAGAGAGACAGAGAGAGAGAGAGAGAAAGAGAAGTTTTTAAACTTCTTGCCGAAAGGCCCCTGTGTCATCTAAAGGGACCTGAACGAAAAAAAACCTTCCTTTTTTAATCATGATTAATTATTATTATTATTGCAGTTCTAATTACTAAACCAATAACTGTTTCTCTAGATCCTTAAATCCACTGGTGCTGAAATTTGGTGGGTTGCATCATTGTGCTAATCCATAATTGCGTTCCTAATGATGACTGGGTTACTTGAGAAACATGGGCGCCATCAACCAATCAGCTTTCAGAACACATTTCCCATTGAGCTACTGTCATAAAAGAGCTGAAAAGGTTTTCATTGCAGTACTACTGTTTTAAAGATGCCAAGATCTCTCTCTCTCTCATACAAACACACACACATGCGCGCACACAATAAATAAACATCACACAAATTCCTTGCATGGATCAAAATAATACAGCAGTGAATTGGATGGGACGTCATGTGAAACTGGAGCTGAAGCTCATCCTTGACATTTGATCAGAGTGTCTCTAGTCACCAGGCATTAGATTAGTTATTTGGGTTCAGATAGAGATTATCTGCATTTTAATGCCTTATATGCAACACCAAGCCGGGTAAAATATAGCTTGCCACTCAAGTCTGGCCTCAAACCAGACTTCTCAGAAGTGTGCCACGAGGTCAGTTATTCCCATACACTTCCTGCAGACTTAATGAATGGCATCTAGCTCATGTTGATTTAAACCATTTGAACCTCCACGACCTGTAACTTACATTCCTTACTAAGAACTACACACAGTTCCTGTTAGTTTGTCTGCCCTAAGCTGAGTTTAAGGGGTTAATCATTGTGGCGTTGTAGTTATTCTGAGCGAATTCCTTCAGCGTCAGAAACTACATCAGACTACATGAGACTAAACAATGCTTTATCACGCTACGTGATATTTATGTCTTTCATGATGGTCAGTGTGTCAGATTAGGCAACAGTAATGGCATAAATTTTTGCCGTGTCTTGGTTCGACTCCGATCAATCGTTGTCATGCATTTGTGCGTCGTCGTGGAGAGAAAAAAATCGAAAAGAAAGGTCAAGAAATCGCCAATCACGGCTGCTGAAGGAATGTCAAGAATCGCGTTGTAGGAGTTGACAAACTACGCGAGAAAATAGAAAGAAATATTTTTTTTCAAGGTGTCGCCCGGTGCCCAAACGCTACATCACTGTTCTTGGATTACGTCACACTATAAGGCCCGTTCGTTATACAAATTTGTCGCAACAAAATCAGGCTGAATCCATGTACTCTGATCCCGGCATCACAGAATTTTTATCCGTTTTATTCCTAAGGATGCGCCGTCATCATTTTTTGCGATACCGAAATGAGAAACCTCCTCAGTATTCTAATCAATTTTAGTAATTTGATCAATAACATCATGAAACATTTATTCAGCCGGTTTACGACATGTCGAAGTGTACGTTCATTTGCCTATTCTACTAGGCTAATTCTTTATAATGCTAGCTAGAGTTTCATTTTGGAATTTAAAAAGGAAAAATAACACTTAGGAAAAGTGCTTCTGTTTTGCTGTAATACGGTATTACAATACAGTTTTAGTGCCTTGCATCGGAATCCCGTGTAGTCAGAGCGATAGAGGCTTCGTATCAAGATCGATATACAGGATAACACTCGATATGTTACTTACCTAGCCAGCATTTCCTGCTAGCAGTAAACTCCTAGTGCTGATTTTTATGTTTATACGTACATCTGCTTTGTTAATCGTGAAATACGCCTGGATCGCTGTCACTTCACGTGTCCTTGTTCTCTACCAGGACAATGCACATTAGCTTCATCTCAAGTGGTACTGTAAGTTGCTTTCAGGGCTTTTTTTTATGAGTGCAAATACAAATTCACCGGAAGTTAACCAATTCCTGCATCAGTATCGATGCATCCGTACTTATTACATTATTTAAGCTAACACTTTTTAGCCAGTTTAAACAATATCATAGGAGTGGCTGCGCACTGGAGCTTTAACTTGCCTGGTGTAATTGCTGATACATATCTGCCTATAGATAATTCAATGATGCCACCCCATGTCTAAAAGTGCCTGGACACACCACTGATGTGAATGCAAGCTATGTTGATGAGAGTGCACAGGATGTGTGTGTGTGTGTGTGTGTACCTGTAGTAGTAAGGGCAGTTTTTGCGTTCTCCTCCTTCGCTGGTGACTGAGTTAATGAGGTGCTCTGCGTCCGTGCTTACCAGTTTGACCGAGTGGATGGTGAGGTGCTGGTTCAGGTTGGCACGGCACTTCGCTGCATACGGGCACAGGTGACACTTATACTTCCTCTCCTCTGAGGAAACACACACGGAGGGCACAGATATAATCAAACACGCACACAAACGCACGCACGCACACACACAGCCTACAAGTTTGCTGATGCCCAATAATAACCAGGCTGACTGGTACTGTATAATAACTCATGTACTGAGTGTAAGGTCTTTGTGAAAATTGGTGTCCTTCATTCACCACACACAGACATCATTTGCTGAACTCGGTCATAATCAAAGGCTTTATTTGATTAAGCAAATACGAAGGACATGCACGATATCTTGTCCCAAATGAGCCTATTAATTTGCTCTTACAGAGCAACTAAAGAGACTTTCTGGACGCGCCACGCAAAACAGAAAGAAGGTTCCAAAATCTCCACATTGCTGACTTTAACACCAAGCTTCCTAATCGCATCTGTAATTTCATATTTGCAGAATAACTCATTTAAGTTATTTTAGTGAGGTGTGGGGGCTGCATAACAGCACAGCTGAATTAAAAATAAATAAATAAAGAAAGAAAGAAAGAAAGAAATTCTGATTCTAGTCAGCCAAGATGGCACCCTCCAAAACATTACATTACAAACCCTTACATAAGACTGTGGGTGAGAGCAAATGTTAGACACCAAACATGTCTTGGCCGATTGGCCATGCTGGAAATAACTGGGTAATTATATAAATTTGACTGTTTGCTTTAATGATTCGTTTAGGAGAAAAGTGTAATAATAACAGTCTGGATTATTGCCCTGGTTCTAAACACTATAATGTGTGTGTGTGTGCGTTTGGGTGTGTGTTGTGAATTTAAGTGGAACAATCACAGTAATTGTGGCAGAATGGAATGATACCTGGAATACCTTTTTTTTCCCCCCACAACATCCTTTAGGATTTACACACATCGGTGTGAAAAACAGCAACGAGGCATTTCTGCGGCAGGAATGCCTTGTTGATGAGCGAGGTCGGAGGAGAACGGCTGAACCGGTGAGAGCCGACAGGACGGTATGGTAACAAGAGAAAAAATAACAAAAAAAAACAAAAAAGAAAGAAAACTGATCTTTACAACCGTGGTGAGCAGAAAAGCAAGTCAGAAAGCACAATATGCTGAGACCTAGGGTGGATGCGCTACACAGCAGAGGACCAGATTGGGTTCCACTCAGGAATCGAAAGCTACAGTGGGCACAGGTTCACTGAGACTGGACTGTGCAAGATTTGAAGAAAGACGTTTTTTCAATCACCATCGGTCCCGTTTCGGTGAAATATACAGCGCGTGTGTGTTTAAGAGAGCGCGAGAGAGAGAGAGAGAGAGAGAGAGAGAGAGAGAGAGAGAGAG
>JAOVYU010000047.1:27117998-27130690 GCA_025674565.1 Synodontis membranacea
GGGCTAGAAATGCTTTTATCCTTTTACAAATATTAAATATAAACATTTAATAGAACATTTCACAGTGGTTATCTTAAAGGTCCAGTCACTGATTCTGCTGCTATTTGAACTCAACAACTGAACATGTACACACCTCCTCTTCAGTTCTCCTTCAGAAGCTCCACCCCCAAATTGATGGACGTGCATTGCCAAGGCAACAACGCTAACAATGACATCCCTGTGTCTGTGATTGGATGGAATAGTGTTGTGTGGCTCGGTGTGAGCCACTTTCTTTTCTTTGGCTACGTTCACATTACAGGAATCGTTGTTCGGTTCTGATTTATTTTTTATTTTTTTTGCTCAGATCGGATGGATTTGCCTATCTTGACAGTTCACATTCAAAATTACAAATGACCTGTATCTAAGTTTAACCAGAACGCGTTTGTTCTCCGAAATGGCACGCATGTTCACACTGATACGTTTTTGCACTAGTCCTTTGTGTAACCGACAACAAAAAATATGGTCAAAATGGATGCACTAGTAGCTAACCTATGCATCGTATTTTGCTCTGGAGGACGGCGAACAGTTCAGCAGTTGTTCTTCAGTATTGTTTTACTTTGTGCTACTTTGATGGAAAAATGATACCGATAGCAGAGAATAAACTCAGTCTTAGTCGTAGCCCTTATCCCTAACCCTAACCTTAACCTTAAAGTTAATCCTAAAATCTTAACCTTATACCTAACATGCGACTGCTAAGTAGCACATCTTGACAGGTAGCGCAAACTGACCGAACACCATGCTGGCTGATAAAGACAGAGCTCAAAAAGACAAAAAGACACAAATTCCAATCTGAGCCTTCTCATTCATGTCACATGGCCACGAATCAGAAACATATCAGATTTAGCACCACATATGAAAGTGACTCAGATCTGAAAAGATCCGATCTGTGTTGCATTAAGGCACAAAAATCAGATTTGAGTCACTTCAGCATGGCAGTGTGAACACAGACTTTGTTTCCGGGGTTTGCAGAGCCGGAGCTGTGTACAAGCAACGTATTTTTTCAGGGCACACGCAGAACGGACAGCTATCAGACCCGAGAAGATCTTTACTGAATTTGATTTAAAAAAAAAAAAAAAAGGGCATTGGATTAGAATCGCTGGCTGCACAGATGACTGTAAAGACTGCTCCTGGCTCTGAACTAACTGAAGAAGACGCAGTTGGACAACGGACGCAGCAACACACAGAGTTAATAATCGAATGCACTGCTTTCTCAGCATCACACACATCATTTTGGATAATGCTCCTGAAATGATAATATACAGCTTTACACGTCTCGAACTGAATATGGGAATCAGGTAACAGATCAGCATCTAGAGTTACACCAAAGTCCTCGTCTGTAGCTTTTGGTTTCAAAATAAAGGGTATTTCAGGATCAGAAACAGAAGCAATGTGAAAGGATCAAAGGTGAGATGTGTCTTACATCATCTGGGGGATATGATATGAAAAAAAAAAAATCTGGATCAATTGATTGATCTCAGTATATAATATTCCAGGATGCACTTTTCTGATATATGGGACTCATGATTTATATTTATACTGTATATGTTTTATACAGTAGTTATAATCTCTGGATACAGATGGTGTATTTAAAACACATTTTTCCAGAATTTTCCTTGTTTTCAGTATTAATACATTTTTGTACGTAATAATTTAAATTATTTTATATTTATTTTTGAAATACAAAAAAAAAGAGCTCCTTTTTTTTCTTTCTTCCTATAACAATGTTTTATTCCTTTTTGTATTATTATTCCTTGTTTTATATTTTCATTTATTAAAGAATGACACGTAACAATTAAGACAATTAAGGCTTAACAATTAAGTTCATGTTATCACTTTCACTATAGCAGATATATATATACACACACACACACACCCAGCCATTACCTTGTTCTTCATAACCGATATGTTTTTTGAGCACAACATATGTAGAGTATCAGAATTTGATTCGTATTTTTTCCTTTAAGTTTTTAAACATTTACATAAAACTACAAATCCCTTATCACTGGGAGATTGCGAGATCGTGCTACAACCATCCATGGCAGAGAGCCAAAGGAGCTAAACTGGCCGTGCTCTCTAAGACATGCTTTCTCTCCCTGTCAGTCACAGAGAAAACCACCAATCACAGATGTCTCTAAGGTCATGTATATGGATGAGGCTTTCCTCCGCCGTGTGTTAGACTGCCGAATGATGAAGTATGATAAGATGAGGAGATCCCTATTGGTAATTGTTATATAATGGGGCAGAATTAACTAGTGGGTGGGAATTGGAAAAAACCAAAATGTGGAAAAATCCTAAAGGAAATCCAAACCTACAAAGCAATCTGTTGCATATTTTTAAAAGAATATAACAAATGCATTTAAATCAAATTTCCTTATTCACGAGTGCACTGTTTTGAAAACCATCCTAGTCTTTGACCCATAAAATAAATATTGCCCCCCCCCCCCTTTTCCTTTTTAATATTTGTGTGCACTAACAAAGGTGCCAGGCCTCGATTGAAGCCTTCTTGCTAAAAAGGAATGAAATGTTCCTCTCCACATCTTCAACATCAACAGACTTTGCCTCTATTTACATAGCAAAGCCAGAAGACAGGCTGAGTGTGTGCCTCCATACAGGGTAAAGCCTCGGATCTGCGCCCCGGTGTGCGAACTTGAACTGACGTGACCCAGTGATGGTGAATGAAAAAAAGATCACCTTTCGCTCGCTGACTCTTTCCCCTTACCAGGTTGGGCCTTGGCGCTTCATAGCTCTTTCCCTTTCCATTAGCTGTATAAACAGATTAGGACATGGCGGTGAGTCATGTCCTGCAGTGTCATGCTGCATTTCTCTATGTTTTCTTCCTTAAGCTGAAAAAGAAAAGCAGTGCGCTTAGACCGGAGATTGTACCAGCACTGGGCTCTTAATTTAGACCGCACCGCTGTCCCCCATGGCCTGGAATGTCCCCTCTGACCTTCCTATCTGAAAGGAGCTATTCCGGACACAGACGAGGGGCCTCGCATGATTTATCGGAAGTATAAATGGGCCGGCAAAACGGCCTGGCTCGAAGGAGCGCTATTAGTTTTGAGGATAAAGAAGCCATAGGGGGATATTTTACCTCGATGGAAAACCTTTACCTGACTACATCGACCTCTCGTGGTCGTTGTAAATTACACCTCTTCGGTGGTGAGGGATTTGCTTTAGCTTGTGGCGTTGTGTTTAGAACCTAGCTTTGTGTGTTTTGTAGAGTAATTAAATATAATCATTAACGAACAGAGTCTAGTACATTTTCTAAAATGGGCTCCTTTAAATGTTAGGTTTTCCTCATGGGTTACCCAAACCAAAAAGGATTTTTTTTCCTCCTGTTTTGAGAAATGCGCTTGTATAGACAAAAGTTTTTTTTGGAATCAAGGAAGCATACTGTATAGCCCCCCCAACACACACACACACACCCTCATTTTCTGTGCAATTTGATCTTGGCCAATTCCAACCAAGCAACCAACTAACCCACCCCATCACACGACAGCCATCAACTGTGGATGATTACGTCCAAAGTGCTCCTCCTGAGTCACATAAAGCCAAGTTCCATGTCCATTAAAACTTGGGAAAACAGATGCTAACAATTGGCTGACGTCACTGCGATTGAGTCCCAGTGAATCGTTCAGATCCAGACTCGCATTCTGCCAACAACACAGCGAATTCCTTGTGAAGGCATTGCGCAGGACTGGCGATTCATATCCAGGGTGTATTCCCACCTCACGTCTAGCCATCCCAGAATACACTCCGGAATCATGGCGACAATGACCAAGAGTTATTAGTTGTTGTTATTATTGGTTATTATGCACGTCTGGCAACCCTGGACACTTACAAAAAAAAAAAAAACACACACACGTGCACACGCAAAATAGTTTTTGCATCAGACGTCTTCATTTGTATTTCACGTAATTTATTTGTTTGAATGCCAGCAGTGCTGTGCAATAATTTACCCAGCATCAGTAAGACAGTGGAAAAAGCCCATAAAACAAGACATGCAGTGTTGTTATAGCTGTTTGTGAATTAGAACCTTGGCTTGTAAGTTGAAAGCTGAATCCAAATGTGAACACAAACCCATCAGATCAGGCAGCGCATCACCGCAGTGTGTTGGAAAGTGGCTGTAGTGTCAGAGAGCAGCTCAGTTTTAGTAGGTAAATCTACAACGCCGACTCGTCTCTCTCTCTCTCTCCCTCTGTATGATTGAGCCTTGCGTGAAAACCAGACTAACCCTGCACTCAAGCAATTAGCCCCCTTCACCGCATCACTCTGACTGCCAATTTGTCCGCCATAGAACATGATGCAGAGCGCTACTGGCACGCGCCCAAAATGCTAATGGAATTGCCAGAGCATTTTGTTTCCCTTCGAGTAACCGCGGACGGTGTGTGCCGGCAAAAACCCTGTTAGGCCCCGGTAATTGAGTGTATTTTGTTGCTAGTGCAGCGATGAATAAGTGGCACCTCTGGCATCCTCACAGCAGAGACAAAAAATAAAAAAGTGGCAGTGTGAGTATCTGTGTGTGAGAGAAAGATGGAACGGTATCACAAATGTACAGTACGACCAAATATCACGGTTTTCAAGACATCACTGCATCTGCTTCCAGCTTTCAGTTGTAGAGAGGACTGCATTGCACACTATTGCTATTATCTTAACCAGCTTCATGAGGTGGAATGATTTTTAATGAACATATATATATATGCCTTGTCAAAAGTTCGTTTGTGGAATTTCTTGCTTTCTTAATGCCTTTGGGGCCATCAGTTGGGTTATGTCGCGGTACAAGGTGTGGATAGTAAATAAGGAGTCTGAGCAGTCCAGATCAGTACGATCCTGAGACAAAACAGCAGTCACTGCACAGGAAAACACATGGGTCTCTGGACAAAGCAAGTCCAAGTTCAAGACCATGCTAATTCTTTTCTTTGACATTAAGGGAGTAATTATGGAGAACTGGGTTATGTAGTAACAGTGAACCAACACTATTACAAAAAAGGTTCTCGAAACTTTGCGAGAAAGGGTCAGGAGAAAGAGGCCACAGCTGTGGGGAAATGTTTCCTCCTTCGTGGGGGTAGATAGTGGTCTAATGGTTAGGGAAGTTCCCTCATAATCAAAAGATTGCAGGTTCAAATCCCATGACCAGCAAGGTACCACTAAGGTACCATGAGCAAGGTGCTGCCCCAAGCGCTGCTCCCTGGGCGCTGAAAATAGCTCAGTGTGTCACGTCACATATGGGTTAAATGCAGAGAACTCATTTTGTTGTGGTGTGTCAATAATGACAATTAATCACTTTCACTCACTCATCAGGACAATCCAGCAGCACACACAGCACTCCGAGTGAAGCAGAGAAGCAAACTTGACCACCCTTCCTATTCATCTGATCTAGTACCATATGACTTTATTCTTTTCCCTAAAAGCAAGTTCTGCATTCATGGAAACTCGTTTCGAGTCTGTTCCAGAAGTGAAGAAGAAAACGACAGAGCTTCTGAGACAACTAACGGATGTAGACCTACTGCACTGCTTTGATCAGTGGGAGACCAGAATGCAGCAATGTGGAGTTAAAGAAGGGGAAAGGAATTGAAATGTAAGTTTTCTTCATTAAAATGTAATTACATACAGCATCAGACTCGCTATTTAAGGGCCACATCCTGCACAGTAAATAGCCCTATTTCATAACTATATATACAAATAGAAACTACAGTTCCATGATTACTTTAAGACGTAGAAGTGTCTTTTAAGTAATAATGATAAAGAAAAAAAAACTATTAGAAGGTGTGTCCAAACTTTTGACTTTTACTGTATAGAGTTGCAACCTGCACGGGGATTTATACAAATTTATTTATACAAATTTATAAAAGTGTGATATTGTGACTTTTCTATAAGATGTTTTTGGAAGAAGTTTCTAGTGTCAATGCTTTGTAACAAATGTTTATGTTCCTGGATGGTTGTACTGTAGTGTCACTGTAACCTGATGAGCTACCTTTTTTTGGTGTTATTAACATCATGAGAGGGAGATAACAACTGTTTCAGCTTCATTTCATTAAAGTTTTGTTTGATGAATTTCATCATTTAATGACATGATGCTTCAGTTGAAAGATTTGAAGCAATCCTGTCCTTCAGTAGTATTAGAATTAGCACACTTCTCTCCAGTTAGCACTAATAAATATTCATTATTTATAATTAAAGCTTTAATGCACCCTACCTGGGGATTTGTAGACCTTCTGCAGAGACCAACATGTGATTTTTTGCTTAATATAATGTGCTTCGAGTCCCTAACTTACTACGTCCCATAAATTTAACCAGCCACCTTCTGAATACTAGCATACTAAACTAGACAATTCCCCTGCGGCAAATCGTGAGAGGGATGCAGTGGTCGTAGCAGTCACACCACTAGAGGTCACGTGGTGAGGTCACAGAGCGTCAGGGCAAGTTTCACTTCACACCACCAGAGGTCACTATGGGATCTCGAGTGTTTTTGACTGTGAATAACGTCGCCATGGAGTGAGTGAAATGAATGTGAGTCTATGGGGAGAGTGTGTTTGAGCCTGAATAATGTCGCCATGGTAACGTATTCTAATGAACGAAATAAAAGCACGCCGAATCCGATCGAGACACACGGTTTGGTGTATTATTTGTCTGTGTGCGGTGATCTGTGATTGAGTTATTCGAAATCGAAATTTGGAAAACACAATAACAATAGGTATGCAGTTCCACTGTATCCCTAACTAGCATTAATGAAAAAAATGGCTAACTAACAGTCTCTTTTCTGCTAGATTGTTGAGTAATGCTAGATGACATATTCACAAGCAGATGTCAGTTACTCTTCTAGGTTTTAGATGAATTAATGAACATTTTCTGCTTCTTTAGTAAGTGTTTTATCCGGGTCATGGTTTCAGTGGATCTGGAGTCTCTCTCTGGATCGTTGGGCAGCGTGTTGGGCAGGAACACCAGGTCACCAGTCTGTCCTAGAATGTTTCATGAATAATATGAAATGTAGATAGGTTGTAGGTAGTGCCTTATTTAGGCATGCAGGTAATAGTGTTATGACTTGTAGCTCCAGTGTAAAACTGAAGAAGCACACCTAAGAAGCAGACCTTAGACATTGAACACATTATCCAAACCTCCATCTCCGTTAGACATTAGACATTGTCTTAGCTGATCATTCGATTTATTCAGTATTGACAACATTTAGACTAGATCATAAATCCGGATGAAAGCAGCGGATTGCATCTTTTTTTCTTATGTAACAGCCAAACACTTAAACATAAGAAGATGGAAAGCATTAAGAAAGATAATATGAACTATGATATATGATGTTATAATTCATATAACTACATAATACGAATTATAACATGAATTGCTGTGAATTTGGTTTTATTTTGCAGTTGGGCTTCCCTCATTATTCAGCAGCTTATAAAATAGCACTTGATCCAGCAGAATGTATTATTGCTTTTTTTTTTTTTAGTGCCCCAGCATTTAAAATGTGCACAAATCGATGAAGCCATGGTATTTTATAACTCATAAGGTGTTCTGCAGGATGTATTTGATTAGCAGAATGTATTTGATTGTGCTTTTAATTCACTATTTTGTTTTGTCGAACGAAAAAAAAAAAAAATACAACGCTTTCAATAGTTTAGTTCATTTGGTGTGTAATTTTTACTTAACTTCTGCACTGATGTTTTAAGCCCTAAACTGTACTTAACCATAATTTAAATACAACCCAATGTCTGTAAAAGTGAAATCAGTAGTCAGGCTTTTTCCTTTGCAGTGTAATATTGGTCAAGGGTAAAAACCCAGACAGCAGAGTTATAACTTCGGACTGCATTGTGGCATATCAACACACACACCCAATGTAATCAGTGTGATTAGGCCCAGCTCCCTCTCTCTTTCTCTCTCTCTCTCTCTCTCTCTCTCTCTCTCTCTCATGTCAGTCATAGGACTCACACTCTGCCTTCCAGCCCGAGCTACGATTCTAATAAAGTAGAGTACAGACACGGAGAGGCTGTTAAACTGAAAGTGACATGGTAGGCTGAGCAGTTACACCACACAGGCCACACAGTGTCACTCGGAGAATTTTATCGAGCAGCTCTGCTCTTATTCAGATGAACACCGCTGGTGTGATATGATTACAAAACACACTCCGGCTGCAGATTTGCTTTAGGTAGACGGATGATTACAAACATTAATCCTGTCCTCGCTGCCTGGAGACTGTCGTAATTATTGTGTATTACATATAAATATTTTGTTCGTGTCTGGAAAGTAATGGCAAGCATCTTATTCTTAATTCAGCAGATGCAGGATTAGAACCATAAAAAAACGGCAAAGCAAAGTAAAGCAATTTACCCGACATCAGCAGAACGAAAATATGCATGCACAATAATAATTTTCTCCAGGCTTAACCTATTTTTTTTTTTTGAGAGTATGGGCAGACACTTTTTTTTGCATTTTTTTTTTAAAGGTTTGTAAACCCACTGACAGGTGAAGTGAATAACATTTGATTATCTCTTCATAGTGGCAGCAAGGACAGTCGGTCCTCAAAGAAAAAAAATGCCGTAAGGGTGACAAGGGCCAAATTGTGATGACTAGACAACTCGGTCTAAGCATCTCCAAACTAGCAGGTTGTATGGGGTGTTCCTGGTATGCAGTGGTTAATACCTACAAAAAGTGGAAATGGAAAGACAACCACTGAACCATCGACAGGATCATGGGCAACCAAGGCTCATTGATGCATGTGGGGAGCGAAAACTAGCCCATCTGGTCCGATCCCACGGAAGAGGTAAATTGGTGTCAGGAGACAGTGCAATCCAGCTTGCTGCATATGGGGCTGTGTAGCCACAGACCACACCACAGACCAGAGTGCCCATGCTGACCCCTGTCCACCACTGAAAGCACCTACAATGGGCAAGTTAGCATCAGGACTGGACCATGGAGCAATGGAAGAAGGTGGCCTGGTCTGATGAGTCATGTTTTCTTTTACATCATTTGGATGGCCAGGTGTGTCGCTTACCTGGGGAGGTGATGGCACCAGGTTGCACTATGGTAAGAAGGCAAGCTGGTGGATGCAGTCTAATGCTTTGTGTAATGTTCTACTGGAAAACTTTGGGTCCTGGAATTCCAGTGGATGCTACTTTGATACATACCACCTACTTAAACATGGATGTAGACCAAATACATCCTATTCATGGCAATGATATTCCCTGATAGCAGTGGCCTCTTTCAGCAAGATAATGTGCCCTGCCACACTGCAAAACCTGCTCAGGAATGGTTTGAAGAACATGGCAAAGACTTGGCCTCCACATTCCCCAGATCTCAATCAGATGGAGCATCTGTAGGACATGCTGGACAAACAAGTTTGATCCATAGAGACCCCTGCTGGTGTCACATGTCAGAGCACACCTTCAGAGGTCTTATGGAGTCCGTGCCTCGACAGGTCAGGGCTGTTTTGGTAGCATAAGGGGGACCTACAGAATACTGGGCAGGTGGTTTTAATGTTATGCCTGATAGGTGTATGTGTTTGTGATTTAATTAAACACTGTATAAATCTCTTACAATGAGTTCTTCTATTCTCAATTATTGATCCAAAGTTAACCGAATTCTCATAAAAATCTTCAAAGATTGCTTACCTCAAGAAATCAGGCAGCTTAAAGTTGGGAGATAGAATTGCATCTACAGTATTATGAATCCTGATTACATTTTAGATGTCTGGAGATGCAAAGTTCTGTTCCTGTTCCTTCAGTGCAGGTTTTAGCAGTGATCTAAAGAATAAAAGGTAACAAGAATACAGAATGCTGGACCTGCAGTGACCTTGCTGATAAGAGAAGAGAACCGGTGGAGAATGGCAACACTGGTTTGAAAGGCTACAGTACAGTAGCTCAAATAACCACTCTTTACAACCGTGGTGAGCAGAAAAAGCATCTCAGAACGCACAGAGTTACAGAGTCAGCATGGAGCAATCACAGTATCCAAACATTATCCAAACTAGGTACGTGATAAGCTGACTCTCAAAACAAGTTTTAAAACAACAATAAGTGCTGAGGATGTGATCATTTCTGATGTTCCAGGCTGAATCCAAATCAATAGAAGTTATTATTAGCGATTTCATTAAACCCATGCCAATTGCTGGTCTTTATAATCACTGAAACCCTCCAGAGACGGAGATGCCTTTTTTGTTTTTGTTTTACGTGTTGTTTTTTTGCTTGTTGTTTTGACGTTTTACATCGGAGTACATTATTGATTTGACTGTGATGCAATGCAATTAAAATAGATATAAAATACGATATAAAACTGGAACATTAATACAGATCAAGGTTAAAGCATAGAGGGCATAGAGCTTTTGCGGTTGCTGGCCCTAGGCTTTGGAATAGTCTTCCAGCCTATATTAGATCAGCACATTCTTTAACTGTTTTTAAATCATCTCTTAAAACCTATTTTTTTTCTTTGGCTTTTAATTGTTTGTGAGTTTATGGCTGGCATTTGTCGTCTGGTATTTGTGTTTTATGTCCTTTTTTGTTCAGCACTTTGGTCAGCCGTGCATGCTGTTTGTAAATGTGCTATACAAATAAAATAAACTTAAACTTAAACTTAAACTTAATACGCTAGTGCTCTTGCTGAAATGGTTATGGTGAAACACATGTGTCGCTACTTAAAATGTAATTATTCCAAATAATAGCTTTAGGCTGCCATTCTGTTCCTGTTTTGCATCATGCAATACACAGTGGCCTTTTACACTAGATAATAGAGATTATATCAGATTATATCTGATTTAATGCGGGTGTTCATGTAAAATGGATGCTGGCAACACAATTACACCTTAGTGCTTAATGAGAAAAAGAAAATTAACACAAACACGTGCACAACAACCATGTTCATCGACAAAGACACAGCGTCCCAGCTTTAGGATTTTACCTTTTCTCATGACTTGATTGGTACAAGATCTATCAAATCCATACAACTTTCTCATGAAATCAAGTCAGTTTAACACCATCATTATGCGTAATTTGCATGACATTTTAGATCATGTTCTTATTCTTTGGTGCAGTGCTAAGCATGCCTTACAGTATAATGCAAATAATGTAACAAAAGACTATCAGGAATATCAACATTTTCCTCGGATGTGTTGGTCAGTGACAAAGAATGCATCTAAAATTACATTGTAAATAAATAAATGGAGAATGATATAGGGCCTAAAACAGAACCTTGTGGAATACCATGTTGTAGGTTTCACACTCTGATGAACGATAACGTTCTGTCAATTAAGAAGTTAGCAGAGGCAGAGGTTAGCATTGTCGCCTCACAGAAAGAAGGTTCTGGGTTCCATCCTGGTGGTCGCCTGGATCCTTTCTGTGCAGAGTTTGCATGTTCTCCGCACGCCTACAGTATGTGGGTTTTCTCTGTCAGGCCAAAGATTTGCAGATTAGGTCAGGTGTGAATGTAAATGGTTAGCACCCTGGCTGATTGTGACGTGCAAGTCGTGAGTGGTACAGATGGATGGATGGATAGATGAAGAAGTTGTCTGTCTATGCCAGGGGTGTAATTATTCTGAGCTCATGATCAGCCATAATGTGAGACTGTTCATTAAAAAGAAAACATTTTGTACGTAAACAGCAACAACTTTTGGCCCCAAATCGAGAATAGAACGTTTCTGTCACTCTGTGCATGACAGATTCCTTGCATGTGCACATGTGCTTGGTGAAATAATACTTTGAATTATTGAATTGCACAAAAGACCATCACACAAAAACAAACCACTATACTGGTGTTATACAGTACAAGCTATTATACTAGTTTACTAGCACTTTATGTACTAGTATAAGATATATTGTGTGATATTTTGTTCATATGTTTCTTGGTGAATATCTTGTGCTTGGGCACACCTGTTACATTTTTAACTAAACATACTTCAGTCTGTACTTGTTTGAAAAGTAATGTAATGAAAACCTTTTCATGGAATTCCAGCTAGATCTCGAAAATCTGATACTTTTACCACATAAGCGAAGCAAGGAGCATGTACTGAAACACATACCATACTATCTTGCCAACTCTCCACCATTTGTTGTTGGCTTTCCTCCAAAAGCCTCCACTGTAAATCTACTCCGTGCAGCCGAGGCCTCTTATCCAAACAGGCCCTGCTCGCCCTGAAAGACATGAAGCAATGGGCCTTGATGGAGCGTCTCTAGGCGACCCAGAACCCCGTGACCCGAACTTGATCCCTGCATCGCCTGCAGCCTGGCGGAAAGGGAGGCCCCGGGGCCTGAGAGAGGTGCATTGAATGTGGTTTGGATGAAAATATGCTAAGGGGACCGGGGGTCTGTGAAGGTGGGAGAAGAGGCTGAGGGGTCGTTCTCTCTTCGATGCCCATACCAGCGGGCATCCTGCCATTCAGCCTGAGGCATTGCTCCAGGACGCAGGGGTCTGTAGGGACATGTGGGGACTGAGTGTGTGTGTGTTTGTGTGTGTGTGTGTGTGCATAGGCACTCCTGTTGTGTGTCTTTGATGAAAGAACAAAGCTGAGGGGACTTTTTTGTTCATACATATGTCCACCAAGTCAAAAACTGCGCCATCTCTTACACCAGATCCTCTCTTTCTTTCTCTCTCTCTCTCTCTCTCTCTCTCTCTCTCTCTCTCTCTCTCTCTCACACACACACACACACACACACACA
>JAOVYU010000047.1:27236246-27247074 GCA_025674565.1 Synodontis membranacea
TCCGAGTTGCGGGCGGGTTAGTTGAAAACGTCGGTCGGGTTCGGGTTGTTTATACATTGACCCGCGCATCACTGCTGTCTAAGGGTTTTCAGAGAGAGAGAGAGAGAGAGAGAGAGAGAGAGAGAGAGAGAGTAACATGCCTTTATCTTATGAGAAATAAGAAAATGTATGACCCCTAGCCCCAAACTTAGCTACCCACACACCATGGAGATTGTTACAAGCGTGCACATAAAGTATTGTACCACGTGTTTTTTGTTTCATTCGGTCTTGTCCATCATTGATTTGCCTCTTAATTGTTCCTTGATTGTGTCTGCCTGTTCTCCATTTACCTCTTTTATACTCTCTTGGGTTTTTGTGAAGTTTCTATTTCTTTGTTTTCTGTTTGCGAAGTTGTTCCTGTTTCTCATGTTCCTGGTTTCAGTATATCTAGCTGTTTCTGTGTTTTAACCCGTACCTGTTTTCTTGCCTTTGTTGTGTTGATGTTCCTGTAACGACCATGTGTATCGACCCCCTGTTTAAGAATTTGATTCGTGGATTCACCCAAATAAACACTACACTAGGTTTACAAGCTTTGCGTCTTGAATTTTTATCAATGCGCATTAGTTTTAATCTACGTATACTCCTACAAGGGTTCTTTAAGGGTTCTTTAGATAGATAAATTCCTAACAGGGTTCTGCTTAGAACCCGCTCTGATAGAGTAAAATTCTTTAACAGTTTTATTAACATTTTGCCCCAGAGCATACGCTCTTATGGTGTTTAAAAACTACTGTTGGGAATTTCCCTTTCAGACTGCAAAATCTGGAGAGGAGAGAATTAAAATGAATTATCTAATGCAATAATTTGATCATTTACACTCAACAGGGTTTCTCAGTTGCTCTTTGGATGCTTAATGGTTTCTAACTTTCTAAGGCTCTTTTAGCTTCAAATGACTGTCCAGGAAAACAAATTAGACAACACTTAAGGGTGTGTTCGTTTTAATCGTTTCCTCAGAATTCAGTTATTAGCACCTCTGTTTCTGACGATTAACAAAAAGTTTGCCAAATTGGATGAATTTGCTTTGAGTATTAATTACTGTTTGGATGTTTTGGGCTAAACCCCATCATGGGATCACAGGTATTGAATTCAACTAAATGTAATGAATACACATAGCTGCAGGTCCATTGAATAGCACCTGACAGGAAGCACTTGAAAAATCCTGTATGGCACCCAAACGTCATCTGTGTCCGTTTCCTAGAACCCAACCTGATGATGTGTGAAATCACATAAAAATGCTCATCTGCAATCATTCTTCCTCTTGTAACACTAACACTCTATCTGCAGCCATTAGCTGCCATCACGCGCTAAGAGCTAATCTCTTATTGTGTTTTTCAATTATTGCAGAGTGCAGGCTTAAATGAGGAGGAGGAGATAATGAAATTAACTTCCTAACTTGTAGCAATTCTCCATGGCACAACAATCAGATATTCTCCTGGTCTCGGAAAATGTATGCTAATTTTATGCGTCTATCATCCATTATTACCATTACAGAAACATAAAACACAGTTTTCTCAAACAATTAGACTTAAAATGGTGCATATTCATTAGTCCAGGGGAAAGCAAAGCAGGCATGCATATTAAAGTGATGTAATTGAAAAGCCTGAACTTTTGGTACTTGAGAGGGAGAAAAAGTGACAGCGGTGTTTTGTTTCTGAAAGCCTCTAAGATCTCAGACGGTTGTACAGAAGGAGAAAGACACATGATCGTGAATCTGGGTGTGGCTTATTTTGTGTAAATAAAATTGTCAAATATACTGTAGGAAGTGAACAAACTAAAAATGATTTTATAGAAACACAGCCAGGTAGATATAATATTATAGTCATGTAGACAGACAGATTGAAAGATTTACAAAATATTCTTGTACTCAGACAGCTATACACCATAACCATCAGACTGGTGGACAGGCATATTGGCAGTATAGCTATGTAGACAGACAGGTAGACAGACAGCCACATAGATGCAGATTACCCTTAGACAGACATGTAGACAGACAGAGAGCTATGCAGGTATACAGACATGTATACAGACATGTATTTGGACAGACAGCCATACATGTAGACAGACATGTAAACAGACATATATGTAGGCAGACAGCCAGACATCTAGACAGACATGTATGCAGACAGACAGCCATGTAGACAGACATACATGTAGAGAGCCAGCCAGACATACAGACTGACATATTTTCAGACAGACATGAAGACAGGCATATATGTAGACAGCCAGCCAGACATGTAGACAGACATGCATGTAGACAGCCAGCCAGGCATTTAGATGGACATTTAGGTAGACAGACAAACATGTAGACAGACATATATGTAGACAGCCAGCCATGTATACAGACATACATGTAGACAGCCAGCCAGACATGTAGACAGACATGTAAACAGACATATATGTAGGCAGACAGCCAGACATCTAGACAGACATGTATGCAGACAGACAGACAGTCATGTAGACAGACATACATGTAGAGAGCCAGCCAGACATACAGACTGACATATTTTCAGACAGACAGACATGTAGACAGGCATATATGTACAGAGACAGCCAGACATGTAGACAGACATATATGCAGACAGACAGGTGGGCAACCACATAGATAGAACGACAGCCATGCAGACAGACAGAAATGTAGACCAACAGACAGAAATGTAGAAACGATAGAGAAAGCCAGATAAAAAGACAAACATGAAGATATACATCCAGTACCCTCTTAAAGCTGTGGAACAGTAAGCCCAGTTCTTTAGTTTTCATTATTATTATTTTTTAACGACCCTGCCCATTTTTCAAGTGTACAAACAGTAAGTGCGTAAACAGTTAACCGATCTGACTCTCTGCTCTTAGTTTGATGCCTGGGTTTCACCTGTAAAGACTGCATTTGTTGTTGAAAAGTATAAGCCAACTATCTATGGGAGAAAAGCAAGTCATTTTGAAGCTGAGAAAAGAGGAAAAATCAATCAGAGACATCACATAAGCATTGGACTAAGCCAATACAACTGCATCAATCTGGTGACCTGCTGACATCACCAAACTGTTGTATTGTTCTTTTGTGATGCTTTTCCCGGCTCGTACTGCAGCTTCTATTAGTTGTTGTTTGTTTGTTTTGGGGGTTTCTCCATTCAGCCTCCTCTTCGGGAGGTGAAATCCATGCTCAGTTGGGTTAAGGATTCTAATGATTGATTTAACCAGTTAACTGTTTTGTTGTGCTGGCAGTGTGTTTCAGGTCAGGTCTTACTGGGTAATGTGTTACTTCCTGATAATGTGATAATGTGTTCCAGGTCACTGTCTTACTGGATGATGAAATTCCTCTAAATTAGATTGGATGCATTTTTCTTTAAATTAGCAGACAGAATGTTTCTGTAGATTTCTGAATTCATTCTGCAGCTACCATCATCATTAATGATTAGTGAGCCAACTCTAAATGACGACGATGATGATGATGATGACATCTGTATGTGTGTGTTACAAATGCTGTGTGTTATTTCTTGTATTGTGGGTTCATATATGTTCATATTTGTCATGTTTCCTTCCAATGACATCAAACTCACTCATGCTCCCAAATCATCACCCAAAAATAAAATGTAAATGGCCAAGCAGACATTACCATTTTTATGTTTGAGTGTGTGTTTGTGTGTGTGTGTGTGTGTGTGTTACTAACATAATTAAAGGTCCATGCCATTATAAATCTTCTGTATCTGATGTCAATTTCAGTGCTTTATGAAATGTTATCTAATAATTAAGCTGAATTAGGGTGGTATTGTGGCAGCAGCTGAAGCCCTGCTTCCTGACACATTGTAACTGATGACCAAGGCGTAGACGCCTCCTCTCCTCCTCTCTCCTCCTCTCTCTCCATCCTCTCCCCTCCTCTCTCTCCATCCTCTCCCCTCCTCTCTTCTCCCATCCGTCAGCAGTGGAGTTTTCCCTCAGGACACGCCCCCCTGATCCCCATAATGGCTGTTTGATGGTCCTCATAAAAGGAGTCAATGTATCGACGGGGGCCCTTTGAGGACAAACCTAATTTGTATGTGGATCAATCCACTCAATTCATAGGAAGTGACCATAAGGACGTGGAACGTGGCGCGTCCATGATAGCATTACACCTGTGACCTCACTGTGCCAAGCGAACTGACAGACACGATCTGTTTTCATGATAGTGTGATGCATTTTTATTAAATAATCCAGTCAGTTTGAATCAGATTACGGCAGTGGAGATTGAATTGCGCAGTCTATTACATGTCTGTGCAACACAGAAATGCTTCATCACCCTCGTATTCTCGCCTACGCATTTGCATCTTGAGCGTGTTAATATTTCCTTTCAGATGGTGACGTTTAAAATGAAAAGGATCAGTGTAGCAGGAAAAGATATAAAACAATTAGAGTGGAGTTCAAGGATAATATTAGGGAAAATAATGAATATGGATTAAAACCACGTCCTGGATTTGAACAGGCCCATGTTCAAATAAACTTATAAAAATTAACATGAAAATAAAATGAATCATGTGGGGGGAAAATCATGCTAAATATAAAAGAATCATGTGTGTATATTATACATGAAAATAAATTAATGTGAAAATTTGTGCGCAGGGGGAAAAAAATCACATGTGAAAATAAATTTATCATGAAAAAGGTCACACAGGCAAACAGCTGAAGCAGGTGGGAAAAGAAATCACAGGTGGTAATAAATTAACCTGCAAAAAATTGCATGTGATGAATTAATCATTTGAAAAACAAAATCATACGTAAAATAAATAAAAAAATTAATTCTTCCTGCAAAAAAAAGAAATCACATGAAAATAAACGAATCATATATCACAATCAAACAATCATATATAAAGAAAAAAAGCACTATATATAACATGTCAGATATGATATATTTTCATATGTGAGGGGAAAAAAATCAAGTGACAATGACCGAGGGAAAAAGCACACACATGAAAATAAAGAAAGCACGTGAAAACACCATGTGTATTAAATCTAATCCACATGCGCTACCTGCTAATAAGAATATCAAAAAAATCAGATGGAAAAATAATTGAATCAAATCTTGCATGTGGAAAATGAAAGTATGTTACTCTGTAGAGTGTTGAAACTCTGAATTGTGATTCAGGTTTAATACTGAAATATAGCTCACATGGAGCATGTTTACAGAAAGTGAAAAATAGTTTTAAAGGACATAAAACCTGGAAAAACTAGAATATCTATTTAACTAACTAACTAACTAACTAAATGCATGCACAACAAGCAAGCAAGCAAATACACAGACAAAGTTTATGGGAAATGATGTGAGCAATATGTACAGATGCATTTCAAAATGTTATGCCCTGAAGTTACTGAAGTTAGAATAAGATGTGTAAACAAAAAGTCATAAAGGTAATACAGAGGTTAACTCATGAAAATAGCCGAACTCTTGATAAAACCAAACGTGCAATACAAATGAACTGTGTTAAAAATCACATGTGAACAAGTGACATGAAAATAAAGGAATCATGTGTCTACATCACACTTGAGAAAATAAATCATGAAAAATTGAAGACAAACAAACATGAAACCATGAAAATAAATGCTGAAATTAAGAGAAAATAAAATGTAAACATAATATGTTAAAAAAAAAGTTTAATATTAAAATATTATAATATAAAATGTATAAAATTAAAATAATACGTGGAAATTAAAATACATGCACTACATGTGAAAGTCTGTGAAACATCATACAGTACATCCAACCATCCACTCCTGTTAGGGGTCGCCACAGTGGATCATTGTCCACAGGTCTGATTTGGCACACATTTTACGCCGGATGCGCTTCCTGATGCAAACCTCCCAATTTATCCTGGCTTGGAACTTGTCGTTTAGCCCCAGCAACTTGGGGTTTTCTGTTTGAGCGCTCGGCTGTGATGACCATTATATCACCTGAATTCAAACTTGCGATCTCCCAGCTACAGGGCGAACACATTCCCCGTTACGCCACTCAGGGGCAGGAGAATACATTTCGTTGTAGTGCACTGTGTGCTGTGGTGTGTCAATAATGACAATTAATCACTTCACTTCAAAACATTGCACCCAACTCAAGGCTCATTCCTGCCATTGCTTTTTGCTAGTAATGCGTGTCAGTCTGTGCAAAACAGCCAGATGTCTCCGCAGCTAAATTCTGAAAAAAAAAAAGAAAAACATTTAGGTTTTCTGCCAATGATATAGTAATTTGAGATCTTAAAGCAAATATAAATGTCTTTCACCAAAAACTTTCGTCTGAATGCAAAGATCATGCTGGGTAAGGAGGCAGTTTAACAAGTTATCCTGCATAAAGTTGTTTAAAACCTTTAAAAAATTGTGATCATATATCAAAATACTTATGATGCTCATTTTCCGTTAGCATCAAAACAAAGACTCGGGCTGAACAGACATCAGGTTAAAACTGTTAAAATGTCCATAAAAAACGGAAGTTTGGTCACAGAACAGAAGTGAGTGAATGAATCACTGAAGCTTAGTGTGAACAGAGATGAGTGAAGTGACGAGGCATTGATGAGGCACATGTACCTCAGGTGATAATTAAAGATTTCATTTCCCATTGTAAATATATAATTCTATACAATTTGTCAGTAATACCGTTTTTCAATTTTCAGATGACTTTTATTGGAATTGGAATGAAATCCTGAAATGTAATTTCTCAAATTCACTTTAACCCTTTAACATGGACCATGGAAAGCAGGCACACATGAATCAAGCATATGGAAAAATCGAAGAAAGGTGAAGCTTCAGGTAAATAAAACAGAACCAGGAGAGTGTTTTCATCTGGAACAGGTATGAGAATGAATAAAACACACACAGACAGCCAGACAGTCAGCCAGCCAATCTTCCCGCTAGCTTTCAAACGACCAAGCTGTGGGATTTAACCTAATCGCGTTTATTTAATAAGTCTCAATTAAGAATGGAAGTGGTGCGGCTCGTGCAAGCTCGGGGAGTTGAGAGAAAACTTACAATGGGCTTTAATTGACAGGCAGAGCTTCTTCCTTAATTCAAACCATTTTGGCTTATTAAAATATGAAGCCTTTCATCTGTGGATACAATTCTATTAATTAAATCATTAAAACAATTATTCACCCACAAGGCAAGGGATTTAAAAAAAAAATAATTAAATGAGAAGCCGTCTCGCAATAACCTTCTGAAATATTCATTAATTAAAAAAAAAAAAAAAGAGGAAGAAATTGAGTAAATGTAATGACAGGGAGTACATGTGTAGAGCCTGGCTTCTGCTCAGAGAGCCTGCCCCTTCTCCATCTCATTACATGATCAAGAGATCAAATAGAGGCACAACATGCGAGATACACAAGTGCACACACATACACAGACATACATTTGCAAATACATGCAGGTTATATGTTCGCCACGTCCCTGATGGAATGTATATAAAGGCTTGTGTGTGCTGCACTATTATCGACACACTCGAACTCACCATAAACATAAAGAGAGTAACACAAACACACTCGCTTTGGAATGTCAGTCATCGTTTGGGTCTCCTCTCACGCACTGACACACGGAATATTTCGACGTGTCAATCAAACAGGACGTACATTGTTTTGTTTTGTTTTGTTTTTTTTCCCAAAAAGAAAGGCACTATTGAATTCTCAATTCTGGATGGTCAGAAGGTGATGATTTGATTTCAATAGCTCTGACTATAGTTCTATTATTAATACGAAAAGTATTGTTTCTATAGTAACAGCTTACACAGGGACAATTGCAATTGATGTCCATGACACTTCTGTTGGTCAAATTTATAATAAGCTATGAACAGGTTCATATCATTTTATAATATACTGCAATTAATGCACATTGATTACGTACTTATTGAATTATAAGTTATGTTCATGCCACATTATATTAGCAATTACTGCAGTATGATCGCATGATACAACACCTTCCAACTTTAAAAAGTACTACAAAACAACTGCTACAAAACTTTACTACAACCTACAAAACTTAACACCACTGCAACATATTACAAACATGTACACCTTAGCAACATATTGCAAAATTTTAAAACTTTATTACATAAAAGTCACATTTTCATTTTAACAGCATACTACAAAATTTTACAATTTAACAACATACTACAAATCTACAAACAGTACTACAGAACTTTACAACGTTCTGTAGTAAAGATTTGCAATTTTCCAAGGTACTACAAAACATTACAACATACAACCATACACCGTTACAAACATGTACAACTTTTAAACATGCTACAAAATTGTACAACTTTATAATATACATTCTATGCACTTTAGATTTTAACAGCATACAAAACTTCATAATTTAACAACATACTACAAAACTGCAAGGGTACTGCAAAATCTTACAGCTTTACACATACTACAAAAATGTACAACATGGCAACATACTACAAAAATGTACAACATGGCAACATACTACAAAACTTCACACCTTTACAACATACTGCAAAATTGTACAACTTTGACATACTATGAAACTTTCTAACTTTAAAAGGTACTACAAGACTTTACACCATTAAAAAAAATACTGCAAACATGCACACATTTACAATATACAAAAAAATTTTAACTTTATGACATAATGCATAAAATTTACAATTTAACTACATACTACAAAGCTGCAAAAGTTATTCCAAGCCTTTGAGGTTTTATACATATTACAACATGTACAACATGACAACATGCTACAAAACTTTACATCATTAAAACATGCTACAAAACCTGATAAATGTATTTAAGTCATTACAACCTGCAAAACATTTAAACATTTCAAAAGGTCAACAACAACTTCTGTGTTTTTTTGTGCTCTAAATCAATAAACTATATTTTAACTGCTGTTTCGTTTTGGGATTGATAAAGTTATAAGAAAAGAATTTTGGGAAGCTGTTATTATAATGTATGCCTGTTAACAATCCACACTCAATTATCAAAGATAATTAATACAAAGCAGGCCAAAGTTCCTGCCCTAGAACACACAAATCAATCCTGTACTGGCTGAAAAGTGTTGCAAGTGAGACCCAGTCAGCAGAAGGAGACGGATATTCTGCCCCGACACAGATGCCCTGAATGCAGAGTGCAGTATTCCCAAAGTGACACTAATCTAGGAAACTGTCATGGTTGCTGGTGTGTGTTTTGGGGATAAGACCAAATGCATGGGTGGCTCCTGGTGATTGACAACTATATGCTAAAACAGAGGAGACGTACTCTGCCCGTGATGTAGGCGAGTGTCTGATTGAGTTCTAATAACCCACCCACAAACGGGAGCTCACGTGGCTCTCTTTAACGACTGTGTGTGTGTGTGTTGTGTGTGTCTGTGTTGTGTGTGTGTGTGTGTCCTCGTCTGTTTGATCCCGCTGAAGATAGTGATGAGAGAGTGTTCACATAGAAATGTTGATCATTTCATCCAGCAGAAAGTCATTGGAAGATTATGAGTTCAAGGAAGCAAATTTGGCCATGTTTTCTGTGTGGGAGGGGCATACCCTCTCTCCCCTGTCAATCACATCAGCACTAGCCAATCACAAGTGCCTGTGAACTCCTGTAAGGGTTTTCATCTGCTTCCCATGTTCGATGTTGGTTTCCTCCATGCTGTCCAGTTTCTTACCACCTCAAAAAAAAAGTTTATTTATTTACTTTATTATTTAATGTTTTTGCATTATTATGTTATGTATCTTATTTCATATGCATATTTAATTTAGTTGTTACATGTGAATTTTGTTAGTTTAATTGTTGCAATTGTTGCAACTTATTAGTTTTTAAGTTATTTTATCATTTTGGTATTATTTTATTTTATAGAGGCTAATTTTTATTACTGTTACACGGGCCTACTATTACATATAGACTTTTATTGATTGAATAAATAAAATAATCGATTAAATAATTTTTATTGATGCCTTGGCCTTTGTTGATTAGAATTACCCAGGTTTTTATTTTTCATTTTATTTTATTTAGAAGCCTAGCTAGAGCAGTAAATGTATCATTTGTAATTTTGTATGTTTAATGCTCACATGCTAACAAATAACCCTTTGCCCCGAGGTACACCATCAATGCTAAGGAGACAGCAAACATGTGGGCCACTGATTTGTCCAAAAACCTTTGAGGTTTCCAGAGCCTTGCTTTTGCAGCGTAGGCGTTCTCTCTCTCTCTCTCTCTCTCTCTCTCTCTCTCTGTCTCTCTCTCTCTCTCTCTCTCTCTCTCTCTCTCTCTCTCTCTCTTTTTGTTCAAATTGAAGTTGGGACATCAAACCCAAAACTTCACAAAGGATAACTTTTGAGATAATTCATATTGTACTCACTAAAAAAAAAAAAAAAAAAAAAAACCACTCCATCAACAACAAAAGCCCAGAAAGGCATAAATAAATGAACAGATACGCCTTTTATATATATTGTTTTCATCTGGTGTCAAATAGATTTCTAGCATACAGATAAAAGCCATGATGGAGTAATTACACACACAGTTAGGCTTTCTCTCTGATTTAATTTACGCTCATCTCTGACAGGTGCATTTGGTCAGATCCACGCTTTACCTGGGTGCGTATCAGACTCATTAGATTTTCTACACAGTGCCATCTTTGTTTCATCTTTATCATTACAATCACTGCTGAATTTCACTTACAATTTTCATTGACTTTTGATTTTATTTTCTCTTTTTGAGTGAAAAAAAAAAACAGTTACTGGATGATAGTTGACACTGAGGGAAAGAGGAATTGAGACATGACATAATCATTAACATAGTAATAAATAATAATAATAATAATAATAATAATAATAATAATAATAATAATA
>JAOVYU010000047.1:27433196-27452807 GCA_025674565.1 Synodontis membranacea
GAAGGGGATAGGACTTTAAGGTTCTATGCGTGAACAATACTATTATTGATTTTATTTAGTTAACTATGAGGAGTTTCGTTGATTTGCTCCTTTTCCTCTAGTAATCTCGCAAGAATTCAGAGCATTAAAATGACACGGTACAGCATGATGCAGTATAAAAGTGCATCCTAGAACTTCCTTTCAAATTTTGAAAGAATGAACTTTCTTCTTAGAGAGAGAAAATAACTGTTTCTAAAATTATTTCTTTAAAAAAAAAAAAAAAAAAAAGGATCCCCCCCCCCCGCACACTTATCTTGTATATTGTGATCTAATAACTTAATTGACGTTATTAAAATAATCTTAATGCGCAAGAAGCACTGGATTAGATGTGTCATAACTGTGGGGAAAAAAAAACTTTCTTTAAGATACTTAAATATCAAATAAATTTGACTAGAAATCAAAACGTATAAATGACAGGGGTGAAAAAAAGTTAAAATCTTGATTTGTTTTTAAAAAAAAAATGTAATAGAATCAAGCACCAGTCCGTTTCTAGTCCAGTTTACAATCTGTGTTCATACACTGACAATTGAGATTATTATGACCAACTGTGAGTGACAGAAGTTTCTCGACTGCACTGTATAAAACCTTAAAACAAATATAGAAAAAATATATTTTAAAAATCTCAAATTAATTCTCAGAACACCCCAAAAAGTCTATTCTAACTCTAATTTATAACAGATCTTTCAAACTGGACCCACAGGCATCTATGCACTCATTTTTGATTGTTTATTATTTTGTATCAGACAGTCACGGTGATAGATTAGTAGTTTCTACATGCACAAACACTTATCCACACGAAAACCCCAGTGTTGTATAACTGCTTGTGAAAGGGGTCCAGAAAGTTTGCTTCTTTTTCCTTCCCTGTTTGTTTGGGAAACCGCCATTCTGAATCTTAAATCAGAACCAGAGGGAGAAATGGGTGTTGAGAAAACCGCATTCGTTGAAACAGTGCGTGCGAGAAAGGCATCAAGAAGACAATACATAAATAAAAGAGGACAGCGCAAAAGGTCTGATGAGGCGCTTTGTGCCATTAGCGCCATGCCGTTTCTGATGGGAGAGGCGACATCTCGTCCCGTAGCGTGACAGTAACACGTGGTGGCACGCTCCATCTGTGCTGCTTCACTAAATCTCTTTTGAAGTAGTAAGGAAGTTTCACAGATCTGTTGTTGCACGTTTAAACAATTCTCTTTGATATTTTTGGCTGTATTCTGATTTTCACGCTGCAGCGCCAACGTGCGTACCATTTTGAATCGCGACAATGAAGTGTGAAAAATTGTGGCTAACTTTATTCAGAAACTGTGGCCATAAAATGCTTTTTAAAAGCACTAAAATTAATGCTCTTTCCTCTGTCTGTTTGTTTTTTCTCTCTCTCTCTCTCGTCAGCCCTGGTATGCACATAATTGGACTTTATCTGTGAATCAAACAACGGAGCACATTCAGCAATGGTCCCGCTGGCCCTACGCATGTTCTTGCTAACAGCCGTCATGGCCTCCAGTGCGCTGACTCAAGCGAACATCACTGAGGAGGTCCTTAGCACCCTGTTTCCCATCTCCACCATCAATCCCTTGGGACCCGTCAGCCAAGCGGGAAATCACCTGAACCACTCGGAAGGAAAAAACAAAACGATACCTCCCTACTGTAAAGAACGTATTTCCCTTACAGATACCTTCAAGGTCATCAATACCTTCATCTCGTGTGTGGTGTTTGTGGTGGGCTTGGTGGGCAACGCAACACTGCTGAGGATTATCTACCAGCACAAGTGCATGAGAAATGGACCCAATGCTCTGATTGCAAGCCTGGCACTGGGTGACCTAATGTATATCCTCATAGACATTCCCATCAGCATCTACAAGGTAGGGTTGTGTCCTCAACTCCCATAGATCTAGCCTTGACCTCCTAAAGTTCTCTGTGATACTTCATCAACTTCTACATGGTTTAGGTTTACAGCACCATCAGAGAGACATTAAAAGAGCATATGTAAGTAACTGACAAGGATATGTGTTTATTGGCTAAGAAAAAAGAAGACAAAATATAATCAGGATAGAACATTGTAAATTTTCAGTTTCTTATAGAAAGAAGAAATCTTTGGTCACGAAACCACAAGTAAATCATGTATGTATTTTAACGAACACAGACTAAATGAAGCAGTAGAAATGAGGAGTCAAGAAAAGGAAATGGTTACAGAATGATTTAAATGGTTTAAAACAATTAGAGCAAAGATGTGCCAGGGTGGGACAAATAGTAGTGGTCAGTGATTGGTTGTTGGGGAAAATGGTGATCAGTTATTGGTGTGTGGGGACAATGATGATTGGTGATTGAATGTTAGGAACAGTCTGTGTCTGCGTGTTGCCCTGCGGCGGACTGGCGACCCGCCCAGGGTGTAACCCCCGCCTCTCGCCCGAAGTTAGCTGGAGATTGGCGCCAGCTCCCCCCGCGACCCCGAACAGGATTAAGCGGAAGAGAATGGATGGATGGATGGATGTTGGGAACACTTGTGATTATTTGGAACAGTGTTGATCAGTGATAAGATTCTGGGAACAGTGATAATCTGTAAATTGGTTACTAGGAATAATGGTGATCAACAATTGGCTGTTGGGAACGATGGTGATCAGTGATCGGTTTTTGGAACAAAAGTAATTAGTGAATGGCGTTTGGAAAGAAAGGTGATCAGTGATTCATCATTGGGGAAAAAAAAATTGTGCTCAGTGATTGTTCATTGGGAACAATGGTGATTAGTGATTGGTAATTTGAAAAAAAAAATGGTAACGATTCATTGGTTGTTGGGGAAGATGGTGATCAATGATTGGTGTTTGGGATTAATGCTGATCAGCAGTTTGATGCTAGGAACGATGATAATTGGTAATTGGGAACAATAATGATCATCTCTCTCAACATGTATAACCAGCAACTGTGATGCAACATGCGCAGTCACCAATGTTTGCTTAAATATTGTCGCTAGGACCTTTTTTTGAAATAAAGTCCCTAAAGGGGTCTAATATATCACCAGCTCTAGTTACTATGTTGAAGCTGTCCAGAGACACTGCTGTATGTCCACGTTGTGGTCAAACTGCCCTGATTACTGTATTGACACATTGTCACTGATTAATAGTATGTATCAGATAAGATCTTGTATGCAATACATCTATCTCCCAACTGGTGTAACGGTGCAATCCGTTACCCTATCCTATCTCTGGTAAACTGTCAGTATGTGTCTTAAAGAGGAGTAGCCTTCCACTGTCCTCTGTTAATTGAATATAGCCAATTGTCTGCGAGTTCACGTGTACAGTAGAGTTAGCATTTTGCTCTAAACAACATTCAGTCTTATGGATGCTCTAAAGAAGTAGAAAAACTTTTGCCTTGAAATGGAGATGCATCTTTTTCACAAAAATTTTTACATCTTCGTTGTGTCTAAGAAATTGACCAAGTAACACAATGTTTAATGAATCAGACCCTTAAATGTTCTTCAGTTCATCTCACTGGGGCAGTCCTTAAACAATCAATATACAGCCTTGTGCAAATTAATTGAAACAAACTCAAATCAACAAACAAAAATCAGGTTGGCACATTTTTTTTATTTTTATTAGGAATAATATTCAGATACTCATATCAGTACATGATATTAACCTCATCAGCTCCTGAGAAGCATCTGGATGTGATCTGGTATGGAATCCACCAATTTTGAAAAGCCCTGGAGGATTTTGAGGTCTCTGTATTAAACTTGACTTCGGGCCTGAACCATCTTCTCCATGGTTGAGCAATCCAATCCATTACAAATGGAGCACAAATTCTCAATTGGAATCAGATCAGGAGAGTTTCCAGGGCACTCCCGTATGTTCATTTGTGACGATATGTGACGTGGGGCCGGAGCTTGTTGAAAACCACCAAATCCACCAGGAAATAGCTTTTTCAGTTCTGGAACAACTGTTCTGTGGAGTAGTTCAATGTATTTAGGTGATCATCATCATGCCCACAACTGGGCAATGCCATAATAGCTGAAGCAACCGCAAAACATCTTGTATCGTGGGTGTGTCACGTTCTGGTGTACATGAAGCTTAAACGTGAAAAAGTGAGAAATGAATTAATTTGAATTAATTTCCACAAGGGTGTAGAACCCTATAACAAAGGATTTTCCTATTACAGTTGGAAGATCCTAAAACTGGCCCAAAGAACTCTTAAGAAATCTTGTTGTTGTTTTTTTTTTTTCCTAAGAGTCTACATGTTTTCAAATCTTTTGCAACAGACAGATATCACCCAAGGCTGGGTGTCTAACCTGCTGATGCTTTGCCAGGTCTGTAATCTCATGCAGCTATTTTTAGTTCCTGGTTGTTTGAGGGGCATTTTGCCTTCAGTATTGTGTTCAGTGAGCGCTCAGGTTGAGGGATTGATCTAACCAGTCGATAATATTCCATGAAAAATACCATGGTTGCTTTAGTATGTTTTGGATTAAGGTGAAGTGACTTCTGATGAGTTCAGACGCATTTGATCAGAAGTCCAGTCTTATACAGCTTTATAAGATGCCCATAAGATTTTAGCCGAGAACTGTGTTTTCTGACCTTGAGGTCTGTCAGCGGTTGAGACGATGGTATACTCTTCACTTCAGTCTTTTCAAATGTTGTGGAAAATGTTGAGTCCATTGAGCACCACTGCGGTCTTATACAGTAGACTGCTTGCAAATGCTGAGCTCACCAGTGTGTTCACGCATCCTAACAGCCGTCTGCTTGTGCTTGTTGATCTTCTCACAGTCACTGTTATGAGTCTGCCTGATTATTTCGCCCTGATTATTACACTCATGGTGGTCTGCTGATCGTGCTGAGAAACAATAGCAATGGGTTCCAGGTGTGCTGTCCATCTCAGGTCATCTCTACACACTTTTTGTTTTTCAAGCAACAGCCAAGGAGCCATGATTTGCTTGATTAATTTCTTTTTATTATTCCTCGTGGTTCTTTGGATATCAAAGAGTTCTCAGATTGTTTCTTGTAGGACTTTATGAGAGGGAAATAGTAACAGAAGAACCCTCAAGGTTTCTTGATGGAACATTATTTTTTTTTTTCTAAAAGAGAACAGAGGCAAAATAATCTAGATTGCATTGCTGTGAAATTACTCAACACACACAGAAGATTGTGCTAATGGATTATACTTCAAAGTCCCGATTTACTACAAACCTAAATGGAGATTTAATCATTGGTGTGTGCCATCTGATAAACTGCACATTTTGCAAGTGATTTTACAAAGTATAATTTGATGGCTTAGAACCAAAAGGGGGTGACTGACATTTCACCAACTTTACAGGAGAACCAAAACAAAAAGTCTTAAAAAAAAAAAAAAAAATTTAAACACACCTGCACATCATTAAACTTAATGATCAATATTTTATTATTAATTCAAATAATATTTTTTTTTACTGTCCATTATGATAAAATAAAGCATGATATTAAAAAGTCCTTAAATCAAATTAGTTCATTGAATTTTTTTGGGTTTTTTTTGTTGGTTTTGGCTAAAATAGAAATCCCAACCCCTTAACCATTTGGCCATCTAGTTGTTTGCAAAAGAGATTAGTAATGTCTTTGTAATAATAAAAATAAATAAATAAATAAAAAGATTAATTAATTAATTAATTAATTAATAACCAGAACATGAAATAGGTTAATGAATACTGAATAAGAACATAGCAAAAAAAACATGTATTTCATAGACAGCATGAAAGATTCGGATGGTTTCGGAAATGAGATGGTAACCTACTCTTCTTCCAAATGGTCGAAGCCACATAGGAGTGAGGAGAACTATCATTTGCGTACAGTGTAAGTAAGTCTTTCTTTTTCCGCAGCAGTGATCCCAGGTAAATATGTGTGTAACATTTCAGGTTTCATTCTGTGAGAACCTCTGGTCTCCTGTCTTCGATCTGTGGAGGGGTTCGTAAGCAGAGAAGGGGAGGGGCTGAGAAGAGGGCAGGGTGGGGAGGTGGGAGGGGCGTGGCTGTGTGAGTCTCAGTCGGCATATACTGTATATGAAAATGAGCAAGGATTCACAGACTCCCACTGATTAGAGTACCTTAACATTTCTTCTTTAACAAAACTTTCATGACATATAAAAGTACCAAATGGTCAACTTTACAGTACGTCAACATCAGGCTTGCAAGGTTCAGGATGACTTTAACCACTAGATGATCCAGGTTCATCCCAAGAAATGCTGTTTTAGTCAGTATTAACACTGAGCTGCACTGAGGTGCTTCATCACAAGAAAAGCCACATCATTTGGTTTACAGCTCAAAAAAACCACACGTTTTAAAGTCTGTAGAACCTCTTTAAGTTAATGGTTACTAACTCCTTGCTATCTGAATAATAACACTTCTTCAGCAAAAACTTTTTTCTTCTGCTAGTTGACCGACAGTACCGGGCTTATGTGTGGCGTCAGCCTTTTCGACTAATGTACTATCCACGGGCTTTATCCACAATATATATCTCAGTGCCAAAAGGGCGTAAGGGCACATGGGTCAGTTTGGCACCAACTGGTTCAGTATGTTCAGTTCTTGTGATTTTGATTAATAACTCTAAACCAATTAGGAATTCATTTGCGTCTCTCAGTCAGTAGACGAGCTCATCAAGAGCTCTCATTTGATAGATACATCTTTGCGTTTCTCTAATATTAGTTGTTATTTTATTTAATAAGAACTCGTGTAAATAAAGGGATTAAAACAAGTAGGGTTTTGGATGTGCTTATAGTAGTTAATAGTCATGGTGAGTGCAGATCTCAAAATAAAATCAAATTTTAAGAAAAAAAAAGTATAATACACAAAGGAAGGCAATGCAGACGTTCGTTTGTCGAAAGTTGTTTTTTTAAATAACAATCAAAACCACTTAAAGGAAATAACTAGTTGAAAGATTTTTTAAAACGTTAACTAATAGTGCAGACATGAGTGTGTATTATACCCATAAAGTAAATGCAAATCTATTAATTATTCTTTTATATTAGTGCCAGAACGTGTAAATGAGTGAAATATAACATAGTTAAGTACGGTATAACTAATAAACTAGTTTTGCTGTATTAGAATATTGTATATAATGACATTCTTTGTACAACAAGTGCGTGACAGAGTCGTAAAAAAAAAAAAAAAGGTTGTAGTGGAAAAAAAATAAATGAATAATCGGTGATAAGGTTGTAACACGAAACAGGCACTCAGAGTTCGATCTCCCAGAACAGTGTACTGAAGGTCGGAGAGTGTGTAACGATGAGGGAAGTAGGAATCAGGCCAGCGAAAACAAACACAGAGAGCACTGGCCTTACACGGCCCGGTGTATTATCACCCATTAAACTCTGCTCTCTTATCTCCTCTGATCCTTCAGGGCAGTGTTAAACAACACTGAAAAATTCAACAGGGTCAAATATCCACTTACGCAGACGGTACGAGCCTAATATGAAGCATACTGTGTACTCTGAGGTTGATGATTTCATACAACTTGGAGAGCTGAGATTAAATAAGTCAATAAGGAACAAAACACCTGGGGACATGCTGTTTTAAGAAAATAATCAACAACGTTGCTGTCACCGTTCTGAAGTTGATTATTTGACAACAACAACAAAAAAAAAGTGTTTCATTCGTCTTCTATCACAACAATTTAACAATGATTACTCTTGAGTTAAAGAACATGCCAGACATTTAATCCTACCGTGTCTTTGCTATACATTTATGGTCCATGAAACTAATTATTTCCTGTTATCATGTAAATTATAGCAGCTATAAACAAACTTCCTTCACAAGCTTCTCTTTGTTCTTGTCTTCAAAGTGCAAAGATTTTGGTCCTGAAGTCTTTCCTGTTGGGGGGGGGGGGACTTTAATGTAACAGCTTTATCTCTAACTGTTTCATCTTTCTGTCATATCTCTTTCATCTTTCTGTCATATCCAGTCTCTGAGACGTCTGAGGTAGGGAAAAAAAAAAAAGCTAAATAAATACTTCCTTACAGACGTTTTTAACATCTGTTTATGCAAAGCGTCCACCATACAAGTCCGTAAGTTGTTACTATAGAAACATTAATGTATCATGCAAAAAAAAAAAAAAAGAAAAATGCATTAATAAGTATAAACCTTGTTGCCAAAGCTGCCGTTATAGAAAAATTAATCAACGCCGTCTGACCAATCAGATTCTAGCGTTCAACAATGCTGTTGTAAAAAAACTCAAGTAGTCTATTGGCGAGATTTTTGCAGAAGAAAAATACACTTGTTTAAACATATTTGCTGCAAGCATGTAAAATTATAGTAAAGTATTGGCAGCAGGTTCACCAGCAAGATGCTGTTTATTTGTAACCTACTGTATTTCAGCTAGCACAAACGGTGAATGCTAGTCAAAGCAGCGTGACTTACCCAACGTTATTAGCTGGCTAGCACTGCGCACTAAACGCTCTACTGCTTCGACTCCTTGTTCGGCTGTCTGGTCTGAGCTACGGTGTGCTTGTGAGCGATATGCCAGCTAGCGTATATTGTACTAATGTGTTAACAAGCTAGCTTGAGCACACAAGAGCCCAGGTCACAGAAAATGAATTGTTTATCAACTCACAAAAAAATTCAGAAAGCTTAAATCCTTTAAGTTCTTTGTGACTACGCAGTACTGAAATTGTTCGTCATATGAAATCGTTTTAAGAACTGCAGGTTTTCAGTACGTCCTCATTTTGCCTTCTTTGTAAATAGTTTGGAACTGCAACTGACTTGCAACCCCCCAAACGCATGTTTTGTTTTTTTTTCCACAATGATCTACTGTATGTAAGAAACACATCAGGTTACTGCCGAACTTTGCTGTAAATTTGCATTTGTTTTTCTACTGACCTGGTACGCCTGACCTGCATTATGCTTTGACAATGACTCAGACGTACACATCTGCACCCACAAACAAACAATCATACAGTGCTGTTCTGTGTGCTAATGTAGTCAGGATGCACCCGTGAAGAGTTTCCTCCACTAACCTCATCATACATAATCCTCCATCCTCCTGTTCAACAAAAGCCAGTTCCTATCCACAAGAGTCCTGCCAAGGCCACTACAGCCTTTCAGACCACAGGAACTCAGAGTAGCATGAGATCTCTTTGTCCTTCTTGGGTTCCTGTAATAGATCACAGGATAAAGGATGTGATACACATGCTCTAATGGGAGCACAGAGGTTTATTTCTTTAACAAACAGCCGCAGAGCAGATTCAGGATCAGATTAGTTGGCATATAGACCGTGGACCGCGGACCATGCCACTGCCTTAAGCCGTACAGAGGGAACTTAGAAGTGGCAGAATGATATAATCAGTGCAAGATGTTTGATCTTAAAGCACAAGAACCTTTTTTTCTTTTAAAGGTTAGAGGGGGGAAAATGTAATCTTGTATTTCATCTTTAAAAAAAAAAAAGAAGAAGAAAACGCTAATGCTGTAATTAAACTGCTAGGATTGTTAAATCTATAGGCATGTGCAGTAAAAGGTAAATGAATCCCTACAGATGGTAGAATTATAGCCAGGCCACTGTTGTAGCATGACTGTATCACGTACAGTACATCCCGCTCTTCAGTTCAAAGAGCCAATGGGCTACTTGAATCCACTGCTATGACGCATTTCCATTTTGAAATAGGAAATGTGTCATTTCTGGCAGCTTTGTTTACATTCATTAGAACAATAAGGAAACAAATTGTCTTTCATGTTTCTTTAACTATTATTCATATCGTACAGCTTGAAGCCTCTCGTCTGCTTGCTTGAAGGGTCTTTGCGAGTATTCTTACATACGGTATCTGATGAATATCATTTGATCATCATTCGGACCTCTGGCAAACACTGAATGTAAAGTTCAGCTATTAAAAGTGGAGTATATGATTGCACTATGTGAAGACAGGACTTCCAAAGTTCACTCATAATCTGAAAGCAGAGTTTTGTTACTTGCGAGTTTAACCTTGAACGTAAACCTTTTCGATCCTCATTTTCAATCCCCACCTTTTATTTTAAAGGGAAATACTTATGATTATAGGTGGTGGTTTAGATGTTATTGAAAAATCCCATCTCAGACATCCCTACTCAGGGAAAGCTTTTAAGGCATGAACCTTAAAGAGGGGATTAAACACATATATTCTGCTTTGCAGTCATGTCACGGGCGCTGTGTGCTCATTTGCGCTCCCTTGCAGCCCATAGCGTGTCTTTTTCCTTCTACCCAGACTCTGCTACACAACATTCTCTGAGGCACAGCGGAAACGAAAGTGAATTTGCCCACCATGTTCTTACAAACTTTTTGTATGCCCACTCTGGGGCCGTATAATGGTTTGGAACATTCCACCGGAGTGGTTCTTGTTACATTTTATTTTATCAGCGCTTGGTGGAGCCCAGGCCTTCCAACACTATCTGGATGAGGTGTATGATATGCTGGCTTGCTGGACCAGTACAGCAGTTCATGGAACACCTCATCACCATTGAACACCCTAGCTTCTTGAACCCTGAAGACAGCTCAAGCCTGTTGTAGCTCCAGCCTCACAGCTCAAGCCTGTTCCAGCTCCAGCCTCACAGCTCAAGCCTGCTCCAGCTCCTGTTCCAGTCAAGGAGCCTATTCCAGCTTCACAACTTATGCCTACTCAAGCTCCTGTCTCACACCCCCAGCCTGCTCCGGTTCCGGTCCCACAGCTCCAGCCTGCTCCGGTTCCGGTCTCACAGCCCAGCCTGCTCCGGTTCTGGTCCCACAGCTCCAGCCTACTCTGGGTCCAGTCTCACAACCTTCTCCAGCTCCACAGCCCACACATGTTTGAGCTCCAGCTCCACAGTCCAGATCTGTTCCAGTCACAATCACTCCAGAAGAGTACTTCACCTCCCAGCTTCGACACACTGTTAAATAACCTGTCTGAGTTCCTGTCAGATTCATCCCTGAATACATGCTAGTTCCAGAGTCTGTTCCCATACCTGTTGCAGAGCCTGCTCCTGTTCCCATTGCAGAACCTGTCCCTGTTCCTGTTGCAGAGCCTGTTCCTGCTGCAGATTATGTTCCTGATCCTGTCACAGAGTCTGTTCCTGATCCTGTCTCGGAGTCTGTTCCTGATCCTGTCACATACTCTGTTCCTGTTCCAGTTGCAGAGCCCATTCCAGTGCCTGTCCCAGTGCTTGGTCCAGTTGCAAAGCCTGTTCCAGAGCCCTCTCTGGATCCTGATACAGCCACGATCTGCAATCCTGGTCCCATGCTATCACCCATGCTAATATTTAAGCCCACGTTCACTCAGACCTAAAGCCTTTATAATCATGTGCCATGCCATGCCCAGGCCTGCCAGAGGTGATCACCTGTAGGCGCTCCAGAGAAAGCAGCTTAAAGGGGGGGTTGGGGGGTGCTCGTTTGCGCTCCCTTGCAGCCCATAGGGTGTGGACCCGGACTCTGCTACCCATCATGCTCTGTAGCACAGCAGAAACAGAGGTTGCGGCTGCGACGGAAACCTGCCTCAGCTGTGCTGAATTTGCCCAAAATCACACATGCTATCTAACAACACGCTCGCGCACACTTCGGCACTACACTTTAGCATTTCTATTGTTATTGCTGAGCCTTTTTTTTTTTTTTTGTCTCTGTCTCTATGGTTTTGTGTACTCTGCCTAGCTGTTTGGATTCGGATTCTGCTTAGCCTCTGACATTCCTGTTAGCCTGTGTTTTGACCTCAGCCTGTCTGACTTGCCTTCGCCTCTTGTTTTTGTATCTGTATGCCTGGTTTCCTTAATAAACTGTTTAACATTTATGTCAATCTGGATCCCTGCGAATGCATCCTACACACACCTAGCCTTTCATGACATTTGCTTTGAATGAATTTTCATTGATGCCAATGCCAATCTGATGCACTTTCTCTTTTTTGCTGATTGTTTTATGTGCTGTACATACTTTATTTTTCTCACTTTATTCAATAAATTATTCATGGTATGAACAGCAGTTTCTAAACTATGAATATACTGTAAGAACTTTTACCACTTAAAACCTAGCGATTTTGTTCAACAATGAGGATATGTCCTATATGGGACATATTTCATTTAACTAGTTCTCAGCCCATTAAAAATATTCAATACATTATGTAGTGGTTGTATCCTGTTTCTAAGAAACTGTTTGGTTCTGATGTATCCTATCCGGAGAGGAGTCATAGTCTCCTGGCTTTCTGTCTTTAAACAGAAAGTTTAAGTGCAGTCAGTATGAGGGTGAATGTGAACGTGTCATTCTGTCGTGTTTTATCGCTTTAGTTCTAGGCAGCCAGGTTTGAAGGCCATGCATTCTGGGCATTGTAGTTTGATGCCGATTCCAGCATTCACAAGACTTCCACTAACAGCTACTGTACATTCAAAGAAGCCTAAATGCAAAGACACTTCCTGATTGGTCAGCATTAGATCACAATATCACATCATGGAATAAAGTAGCCGGGGGAAGAAAAAACAAGCAAACAAGAAAAAACAATACCTATAGTATCTTACAAGTTGGGCAAATATCACACAGCGTTCAACTGCCCTGATGCTAACTAATGAAAGGCAATTTCGCTCTGTTTCTCTTGCAGCTTATAATGGGACAATTTCCAATGGCTGACACCTCCTTTGGAACCTTCCTGTGCAAAATGTTGCCCTTACTCCAAAAAGCATCAGTAGGCATCACGGTGCTGAACCTGTGTGCACTCAGCGTGGACAGGTACGTCTTACTTTTCACTGTGTTGTTCATGTGGTGCTTATTTTATGCACACTGACCTGTACCAAAAATGAAACACAAAGAGATTTCAGTTTCTCAAACAAGAACAAACGATTGCTCTAGGTTTTACACGCTTCTAGGAAGAATAGTTACTATTGGAGAAGCACAAAACTTGTACAATATTGCATTTAAATATGAGATCACCAAATGCAACACTAATAACCGACATACCAACTATTGTTTTCACTACATACGGTATATACTCAATGTTAGCTGCGTACAGTATTAATAGCTAATACAGGATCTCTCGATACTGAAATGTTGCATCTTTTCAGATGTGATCACTGGATCAGATGCTATCAGGGTTTTCCTTGTATCAAATTTCCCAATCCTTCAACTACTCACAAGCAATCTTACGTCTGTTAGATTTAACCAGGCGTACGATTGCTCGTGAGATCCGTGGGAATGCTGCGTAGAGCTTTGGTTCTGTTTAGCACGCGACACTTCACTGGTTAGACCTTTAACCCTGTGAAGAAAGTGTAGGATTTCAGGAGCAGGCTTATGTTTGGGGGTCAGAGTCAGAGCGTCAGAGCAAGAGCTGAAAAGTGAGGGTTTGTGTGACGCAAAATGTTCATAGGTTTTTTGTTTGTTTTTTTATTAAATATGTGATCTTTAAGACAGAACTCTACATACAGTACATCTGCATGCCAGAGATAAAGCAGTCCTAGTTCATATCTGAATAGTACATGTGCTTTGTCACCAGCTCTCCAAATCCACCATCAAATGAGGAACATATGGAACTGAAGACTGGTGTCTCAATATATATATGTATATTTCGTTTTTGTCCTCAAAACTATTTTGGAGTATCACACGTTAGCTACCGTACTGTGTCACATTCAGCGATAATGATATGACATGAGCGTGCGGTGTGACTTAATTAAGAGGTCTTAAGTTTTCTCACAGCGATAAAAGTGATGTGATTCACAGGCTGTAGGCACACCCTGCAGTGTCTGTAAAATCAGTTCCCATGAAACACTCAACAGGAAAGATTAATGGATTCGCTCATTTGGGGTGGTGTGTGGAAGAAAAAGAAAAAAGAAAAAAAAAAACACACCAGATGTGTGTTACTGAGGCCAGAGACATCCCAGAAGGGTTTAGGGTTGGCTATACAGTAAGGGTAGCTGTCTGAGACAAAGAACTCACACACGAGTTACACTTTTTCAGTAAGAAGAAGTGATGAACACCTTCACATTCGCATCTTTATGGGCAGAGGTTTCACTGGACTTCATGGTTCCTGACACATAAATAAGTGTTAGCAACTCTATGTGTGTGTGTGTGTGTGTGTGTGTGTGCGTGTGGTTGGGGAGGCATGCCAACTCAGAGCACAGCTGCGTCCGATTCATATCCAGCCAGTATTGAGGAAATGTCTCATCTCGTCTGATTCACATCACCGTGCCTCTCTGTCTAAGCGTCTGAAAGGTAGATACAACGCCACTTGAAATAGTAATGACCCGTCGCTGTTCAACACGAACGTACAAATGAGTCATGAAAAATATAGCTACGCATAAAATCTTGATGCACCATTTTACAGGAAACGCACCCTGGAGGGGAGTTATTAATGCGACACACAAGCAAACATGGGTTTGAAGAGGGAAGACGCAAGCTTAACGACAATCAGCGGATCTTTAATATTAACACACAGAACGCTGGTTTTTCGTTCAGCTCCTATTACCTTCTTTCTGCTCTGACTGCAGACTGTTTCGGCAGCGGTGGAAAGAGTAACGCATGACAGGTTGTGCCGTTGTAGGAAAATAATCCATGCCGGGGTGATGTCATACAGTACTTTATTCCCCTAATATCACTTTGGGTTGCCAGCTATTCAGGTCATTTTAAAGTGTTAATAAATGACACATTGTGCTTTTACTTTTATTGTCATGGGTCATTACTTCCCGCTCTCACTTACATTATAGAAGTTAATAGGAAAGAGTCATTCCCTCCCCAGTCTCTCTTTTTTTAATCTCTCCTGAAGTTCATAAGACAAACGCGCGACTTGTTTTTAATTAATTACTGACTTTTACAAAGCTCTGACTCTGGAGAAATGTACTGTATACCCACAAAAAAAAAAAAAAAAAAGGCAAATCAGTTACAGTATATGTTTCTCTTTTTTTTTTACGATTGTAAAATAACAACACATTTTTTTTTAAATGTGTTTATTAGCCTTAGATTATGTTGTGTGTCTGGCATACAGTACAAGTTCCTGTTTATTCAATCAAGGGGACTTTCGGCCGTTCAAGCTTCACCCAAGATGAGCTCTATTTGGAAACTTTTACGAAGAAACTATCTGTCGTAGAGTCCTTCAAAGTCCTCGAAATCAGTTGTAAACATTGAACAATGTCACCACTAGGCACTTGAGCAATGGCCCTTAACCCCTTATATCCCCAAGGGTGTAATAGAATGGTTGACCCTGTGCTCTGACCCCAACTTCATTCCATGTGAAAAGCCAGTTTCCCTTGAGGATTACTAAACCACATACAGTGGGCTCCAAAATTGCACCAGTGGAATTTCTGTTTGGCGTTCTTTTTCAACTAGTACACACAAAGGTTTTCATTACCAGTGATATCATCAGCAAGTCTTAGAAATATTTATGAACTTCAGAGTTTCGTAGTATTTAGCATGCCCCATATTTTTTTTTTTTTGCTTTAATGACAGCGTGGACAAGTTTTTGCTAAACCCGATGATCCATGTTAAAGCAACGTGAATTGGAAGGAAATAAACTCGCAAAGAATCTGACCTTCTTTTGTCCAAAGGGTTTGATATCACAATTTGCTTACGTTTAAATGGTTACCTAGAAATTGTGTAGAATCTTGAATACTGCCTGAAATTTTTATATTTTATATAAAAATATTCAAAATTCTAAAACTTTCCGTTTATTTCAGTTTTAATATCAGAATAAATCTGGGAATTATAGTGCAGTCGCAGGCTTTTGGACTCCACCGTATCTACAGTAAATTCGCCACAGTGTTAAGATGAAATCTAAAAGCCAATCCGCTTGAACGATAACTGAAGTGAGAATCAATGACTGTAAATACGTTCCGATGTGGTAAGGGGTGGAAAAGTGAAGCTAATGTGTCTCTAAAGCCCTCTAGTTGCCTGCTGCGGTACATTTTTGTAACCCCGCCCCTTCCCATGGAACTGAACAAAAACCAGGCCAAACGTGCACTAAACGACAATCTCTACAAAGAATTTTTCTTTTATTTGACAGTATAATAAATGCTAAATGCTTCTAATATTAGTCATTTGGAGATAAATAATAGAATGTGTGTGATGAGTTGTTTGACAAGTTTGGACATGTCAGTTGAGCCCTATGAAATTGTCTTAAGTGGTTATAGCTCTAGCGATATTAAGTAAGATTATATAATGTTAATAAAAGCTGCAATAAGCATTTTCTAAATGTATGCTTTGAGTGTGTCCTGTTGAGTGTGTTTTGTTTTTTTTGTTTTTTTTTCCCATTACAGATACAGGGCTGTTGCCTCTTGGAGTCGTGTTCAGGGAGTCGGCATTCCGTTACTCACCGCTGTTGAAATCGTGGTCATCTGGGTGCTGTCATTCGTCCTGGCCGTGCCTGAGGCTATCGGGTTTAACATGGTGTCCTTCTCATACCGCAACATGACAATCCATACCTGTATGCTCAAACCTCCTGCGTCCAGTTTCATGCAGGTAGAACACTCACGGCAATGCAACGAAACGCAATGCGCAATGTGCTTAGGACAATATCAATCACCTAACCTCACCTAGCCTTTAAGTACCAGAGCTCTCCAGTTAATGCTTTGCTATGGATTTCCTTTTGACACCGAATTAATAACAATGAGAAAAGACATAGAAGAAATACTTTGTGTAAACATTTTCGCGCCGCCGTTTTTACTTTGGACATACTCAAGCTCAACTCAAAAATATTTCTGAGTACTGTCTGATGAGCAGTAACGTAAGCTTTAACTGTGCTTTGTAGAACATCTCTGTCGAACGCAAAAAGAAAAGGAAACAAGCTAATTTTTCTCCCCAAAGGTTGTTACAGGACACTCTGTCTCAAAGCCTCGAACTCAAAACATTTTGAAAAAGAGAACAAAGGCGCATTTAAAAGGAAAATAAGATGGAGACAAAGACAATCCGGGGGGGAGAGCACAGAGTTTTTTTTTTTTTTTTTGCTCACGAATCTGGAGAAGTTAATTGATGGCAGACTTTAACAGTGTGCATCTGGAAGCAGAAAGCTGAGCCATATGCTTGGAGCAGGAATGGTCTTTCTCTTGCATAACACCAGCCATAAAACTCATTACAGCTAGCTGTTAGTGCCTTCGTCACTAGACGTAAATCTTCCCGCGCAGGTCATGTCCATCATGCCATCTTCCATGGCTGATTGAGTTTACCTGACAGCTCTGGGCAGACCTTCAAGTATTCAAAAATGTTTAACGTGATAGACATCTGTACATCTTATATATTTACATGAGTAAAATGCTAGAGTATAAAGACTTTTGCTTAAAGGAACCCTAACCCAGCTATAGAACGTTAGTTCTGGTGAAGTGTATGTATGTTGTTTGCATTTTATTGACATTTTTGTGCATGAAATCTATCCTACCTCCAGTTTTACGTAGAGGCAAAGGACTGGTGGCTGTTTGGATTTTATTTCTGCATGCCACTCGCCTGCACAGCACTTTTTTACACCCTCATGACCTTCAAGATGCTAAGCCACAGGAATGGAGCTCTCCGGATCGCCCTAAGTGACCACCTCAAACAGGTAAACACTGCTAGGCATTGAGCACTGTGCACTGTGCCTTTCACAGGGGTGGATCTCTCAGGGTATGCTCGTTTTGCCATTTATTTAAAGAATTAAAACTGAATGGACTGTACTTTTTAAACTTTAAAACTTAGGGTCTAATTGTGTCCTTTATGTTTTAATGGAGGGTGGTGTGGCAGGTACTGTAGCACCCAGCCACAAGGGGATGCACATTCTAGTGCATTCCTGCGTGCTGGTCCCAAGCCCGGATAAATGGGGAGGGTTGCGTCAGGAAGGGCATCCGGCGTAAAAACTCTGCCAAATATCAAATATGTAAGCGGACCCTGTAAAATACGGGACAAACGCTAGGAGGGAGAGAGGTGTGGCAGGTAGCACTGCTGCCTTACAGCTCGGGGGTTTTCATTGCTCCTTGGTGAGAATGGTGCATAGATAATTGTTGTAGAAAAAGTTTGTAAACTGTAAACTGAACTAAACTTTCTTTACAACTTTGCAAATGTTTTGCTACTGGTCTACGTTGATAAATGGCAGTCAGATCACGTGGCCAAAGGCAATGGTAAAAGAGTGGTAAAATTTGAAGCCAATCAATCAAGCTTCACATTTCTGAATCTACTCAAAAGTAAATGTACACACCTCTGAAGTTCTCGGGACACGAGCGTTTGATAAGTTTGGTCCAGTGTATACCACAAAGAGTCTAATTTTACAAATAATTCCTGGATTTTTTTTTTGGGCTTCGTTCTGTTCTACAGAGGCGAGAGGTAGCCAAGGCTGTTTTCTGTCTGGTCCTGATCTTTGCGCTCTGCTGGTTCCCCCTACACATCAGCAGACTCTTGAAGAAAATGCTTCCCAATCCTTTTGATGCAAGCCGCTGTGACCTGTACGGGTGAGTTAGAATCCATTTCCATACATTGGGATCCCAAATGTCCCTTCTTGTGAAAAATTCTCATCACTTTGCTGAGCAAATCGCTGTACTGTAATTAAACCAGTTGTTGAGTTTTGCGTAGTATCTGGTAACACCATTTGTTAAGCAGTAGATAGTATCCGGGAACAATTTCAGCTTGGCAGAATAGTCACAATGATACTTTTTTTTTCACAAACTGGTGATAATTGATCAATGAAATTGTATTTTTTAGCTTCCTCTTGACCCTGAACTATCTTGCCATAAACCTGGCCAGCATCAACTCTTGCATCAACCCCATCATCCTCTACTTTGTCAGCAAGAAGTTCAAGAATTGCTTTAAGGTGAGTCAAACTATACATGCTACCCCGAGCCTCGTAACACACGCTAAGCATTTCCACTGCTCCCTATCTTCGGGCCTCTGCAATCTGAAAGTTGTGGGCCTGAAATTCTTGTACAGAAAAAACAAAAAAAAGCAATCCTTGATTCCTGGAATTGCTTGGACCCTTACCAGTACCTTATCCATCACAGGCACATGTAGAGATAAGCAGAAGGGGTTTAAGGAAAGAAGGGCAATAATGGATGTCTTGTAATTAGTATCACCAGTCAAATTAACAAAGCCATTGCCCCTTCAGAGATCTCTTTAAATCAAAAGGTTGTGGTGGTATATAATATACAATGCCGTATTTATAGAAAATTATACATCTGTGATTTGAGTCGAAACTCCTTAAATTACGTCGAATATTTTTTAATCGTTTTCCCTTGGTCTCGTTTTCCCCCACCCTTGTAGTCTTGCTTGTGTTGTTGGCGGAGCTCAAAGAACCAAGTCACCAGCTTGGGGCAGATGAACGGCACAAGTGTCCAGGGCAAAACCCAAGACCCCAAACACTTCCAGACTGATCGCACCAACCGGAAGTACAGCTACTGAACAAACTGATGATCTACGCTCCGTTAGGTTTGCTCAATTTTGACAGACACTTCTTTTTTAAATCGAAAGCACCGCTTGACAGCTCAGTCCTACTGGGATTCAAACTCACAGCTGTCCGATACATACTGTATAGTCCAGAGCCTCTAAGCACTCAATCATCACTTCCCAACTCATAGTGCCACCTCTGGTCTGGAAGACCAACCGAGTTTCGAGCAAGATATGATGACAGGATGGAAGACGCCGCAAGTGAAGCGTTGAAAGGAAACCAGTGCTGTTCTGTGCTGGACACAGAGGGACTGAAGCTGCTTATACTTTAAAC
>JAOVYU010000047.1:27475307-27486944 GCA_025674565.1 Synodontis membranacea
GTCCCTTGTGAGATGGTGGGACCAGTTGAGCAGTGCTGGAGGATCAGAGGGAGCGTGGTGAGATGGCGCTAGTCCGCTACTTATGATGGCGCTAGTCCATTTTTGGCTATGTAGGCAAGCATTGGCGTACAGGCAGGTACAGGAAGCCAGTGGAGGCTTGCAACGAGTCATGCTGCTGCATTCAAGATCAGTTGCAGAGGTCGAATGGCACTCGGAGGCAGACCTGCCAGAGGCAAGTTGCAGTAGTCTAATCTCAAGATGACAAGGGATTGACCAAGTACCAGATTCAGTTTTGCTGGGGTTGAGTTTCAGATGATGCTGATGGTATACCATCTATGATGAGTGTCTGAGGGAGGAAATGAGAGGATACGTTGAGTGCCATCTGCATAGCAGTGGTATGACAATCCATTTGAGGATATAACCTCACTAAGAGATCTAGTAAAAAGCGAGAACAGAAGAGGACCAAGTACAAAGCCCTGAGGGATGCCAGTGGAGGGTCTGTGTGGAGCAAATGTGGATACCTTCACCTGATATGACCAGCCTTCTAGGTAGGACACAAGCAATGCTGAGCCACGAGTTCCAAGACTCATAAGGATGGACAAGAGAGTCTTGTGGTTGACTGTGCCAGAGACATTGCTGAAAGGTCTGATGACAGTTTGACCGATCTGACAGCATGTGGCTTTTCAGTGGAAGCCAAAGAGCGGTCTCTGTGGAATGTGCCACTTTGAAACCAGTCTGATTAGGATCTTGGAGAGACAGCTGACTGAAAAGGATTTTAGAAAGAAAAGAGAGAAGTGATGCAGGACGGTAGTTGCTGATGTCTGAGGGATCCAAAGTGGGTTTCTTCAGGATGTGGGTTTCTAACGGTCTTCTTCCGTTTTGTTGTCTAAGAAGCTCTGTTGTTTTCTTCTTTATTTCTGGAACATACAAGAAAAAAGTTCCCCTGAGTGCAGAACTTGATTTTAGGGAAAAGAAAAAAGTGGTTGGTGCTAGACCAAGTGAACAGGAATGTCAACAATGTCCACCAGGTCGTGTTTATTAGTAATACCAACTACACCAAAAGCTGTCCTCGATTCTGATTGGTCAGAAGGTGTTCAGGTTTTGATGTAGCTCTGATGCAAGTGCAGCTGCAAATCACACTCGTTTTTATAGTAATCGAACTCGAACAGGAACAGGATATATAAAAAAACAAAAGGTTATTACTGATATGTTGAAGTTTTCATTGAGGAAAAATTTTTTTTTATGGAGTCCCCAGATGTATTCACATGTAAAGACTTTTTGTTTTAAGACATGGAAACATCTTCATGATGGAGGACTAGGGTTTTTTTTTTTTTTTGGTCTTATTAACCTCAAAAGAAAAAAAAATTAAGTGACCAGGGACCAGCTGTTTAGAGCTGCTGTAATGTAAGTGATAACAGGGACTAACTTGTTTTAGGAAAGTAACTATAAATGGATAACCTGTACGACGCACTTTAATTAAATTAAATCGTAATATTTTGTAAAAATTGCTGTAGTATAAGAGGAGTAAAACACTTTGGGGTACGTCGTCCTTGGAAAATAGTTGACTTTGGGGTGGTAACAGGGACTCCACTTCATCACGCCACTCCACCGTTGATTATTTTCCCGTAACAGAACACCTGGGAGTGTTTTTGTCTGAATGTTTGGTTTTTATTATACAGTACGTAGGTGTTAAGGTAGAGAATGGCGTTTTAATGTCTGTGTGCAGTGTGTAATTGGTGATAATTGTGTGTGCAGGGTGCTGTTGCTGAGATGTAAGCTGGGCGTTCTGCAGTACACCGTCGTGAGACCCGTCACCACCGTCATCGCACTGTGAGTGCCTCGTTCGGGAAGATACTCTTCCTCCATTAATACCTCATTATTACAAACACGAACGTAAACGAGTACAGCTCTAGTCATAAGAAACGTCTTGATGAACTATCATGCAAGCATGCAAGTGTTTTTGATGTTTGTTGTTGCGTATCTTCAGGATCTGTCAGCTGTGCGGGGTTTACGATGAAGGCAACTTCAGCTCCAGAAACGCCTGGACCTATTTAGTGATCATGAACAATCTGTCCCAGCTCGTACGTACAGTACCTCTTTATTCATCATTCATAGTGTTATGAAATAGAGAAAGATGCGTAAGGACAAAGCTGCCTCAAATGAATTCGCTCCGAACGGGTACACGGATCAATGCCAACAGTAAATCTTTTTTTTTTTTTTGTGATTGTGTGTGTGTTTATTATATCATTTCTAGATCCTGAGTAATTGTTGTGGTTGTAACTACGCCACTCTGAACCAGAGTAAATCTGCGTCTAAATAAAACGTCTTGGCAGAAATCATCAATTTTATCTCTTCATTGCATATAATAGCTTGGCAAGTGAAAATATCTTGGCACGAATTTGGCACGTCTATTTCTAGAGGCATGTGGGCAGATATTTACATGATCTTGTTTCATTGAAGTTAATGCTGGAAAGAAGGCATGTCCGTGTCTACAGCTTAACCGTGCATTTACAGTTTTTGAAAGTTTGCCATGAGGATATCGGCACCAGCTGAAGATTATACGTGTTTTTTTTTTTTGGTTTGTTTTTTTTTAAGCGAATGAGGAATGTGAACGTGAATAACGTTCTCGGAAGCCAACCCACTGAAGAGAAAGGACGCATGATGAGAAAGATGCACATTGGTCTTGGTCGTACTTACTTTCGCATCATGCCAGCTTTATTTAGGAAACCTATGTTTTGTAAATCAAGAGAAAACAGGAAGGTGGTGATTTGGTCTCTTTGGTCAGTAACAGCTGATGGTAGAATGTGGTGTTGATCAGCTGTGATGGCCCGGAGGCACCTGACCATCGCACTCATATGTGCTTGGTGAAAATCCCATTTCAGATTTTTTTTTTTCCCCCCTGTTTGCTGTTATAATTCGCTCCACTCTCCTGTGAAGGCTTTCGTCTAGATTTTGGAGCGTGGCCGTGGGGCGAATTTGTGTTCATTCATGTACAGGAGCATCAGTGTTCCAGATCATCCCGAAAAGTGTTCAGTGGTGTTGAGGTCAGGGCTCTGTGCAGAACACTTGAGTCCTTAAACTGCATCTTTGTGCAAACCATGTCCTCATGGAGCTCGCTTTGTGCACAGGGGCATTGTCATGCTGGAACAGGATTGGGCCTCTTAGTTCAGGTGAAGGGTAAGTGAAGTGCCACAGCATACCAGTACATTCTAGACAGTTGTGTGCTTCCAAATTTGTGGCAAGATATTTGTGTGATGGTCAGGCGTCCACGTACCTTTTTTTTGCCATATAAGGTAGGAATATCCAAGGACATGACCTCCACCAAGGAGGCTATGCTTATGGGTGCAGTTTGTCTTCGAGCAGGATTCGACCAGCCAGAGCTTGGTTTCAGGGTATAACATGGGCCATAGAAGAACCAGATAAATTTTGGAGTAGATCTGAGTCAGTCACTGTTGGTAAAGTTCCAAGATATGGCATTCGGTCATGGTGAAGGTTTGTACTCAACAATGCAATACATCTTAATATCCAGTAGATGGCAGTAAAGTTATCTGGTGACAAAACATAGCCATTGTAGAAATACGATGATGAAATACGACACATAAAGTGGTTGTGGGTGCAGATTTGCCCGTCACGGAAGAGTCTTACAGGGAAATTACACCTTTATCTTGAAGTTTTCATATTGTAAGATGTTATTTGTCATAGTGTTATCGATATACAAACCTAAACCTATCAGCTAGTTACAGTATCAGTAATGCTTCTTGCAATGGCCCAAAATAAATCTTGATCAGATATTAGCAAGAATGGCAAGCTGTCAATCAGTGCGGTAGTAACATTTAAAAGCACAACGTTATAAGTCAGAACTGTCCAGTGTCTGTAGAAGTGATTGTACGGTGAGAAAGTTTTGGGAAATTATTTATCCGTGCCTTTTTCTTGCATTTTCTTTTCTTTATTATACCGATATTAAAAAAAAAAAAAAATGTCTCAGTTAATAGTGATCTGATTCTACCCTTCTCCTAGAGTTTCTCTCTTTGCGAAGTGGCACAGACATGAATGGCGTCTGTCGCAGCTTACACAAGATCCACATTCTTGTTTCTTTTAAGTAGAACACTTCAGAAGCAAACTTAAAAATGCACAAGTAAGCATACATCCACATTTCGGGGAAACTTACCCCCACCCCTTCAGAGTGATTCTCAAGCTCTGAAAGTCTGTTCCTAAAGCATAAATCTAGGCTTGAGGTCTACGCAGCATCCCTGATGATTATTTAAAGCTCACAGCAAGCAAGCACCAGATAACGAAATCATTTTTTGCCACCTGAGTGAATCGGTTTATTACAGCGTTCACTGTTTTTTTTTTTTTTTTTTTCCCCCCTCAGTTTGCCATGTACTGCCTGGTGCTGTTCTACAAAACGTTAAGGGAGGAACTCGGCCCGATCAGACCAGTGGGCAAATTCCTGTGCGTTAAACTCGTCGTCTTCGTGTCCTTTTGGTAAGAAAAAAATTATCATGTCATACATCATACGTGTTATTATAACGTAGCCTTGGACGAGCGTAATGGTGTTTGCATGAAAACTAGCATCATATACAGTGTACTAGGGCTGGCCTGAATAGTTTGAATACTCGAGTATTCATTTGTTATGATGTAAAATTAGAAAATTTCATTTTTACAAGTGTAGACAATGACATAATGGTTTCTCCACCGATAATATTATTAACTTCATAGAAGACAGTCGTGTGAACTGAATCATGTGCTGCTTCATAATGACGATTTAATGATTTATCAAAGTCTGCCTATGTAACCCTGAATTCTAGTCAGTCTTTGACAAAGAATATGTTGTATTAAAAATATTTGGCAATGAAACTATGAACAATAGTAAAATAAAGATGTGGTGATGTTTAAAAACTAGCCTAAACCAAATCGGTCGACTGCGATGGGTGAGATTGCCACAACACAACACAACAGAAATGTGTGTGTAGACTGACTGTGATTGTCACTTTGTGTGTCGATGACACTGATAACTCGTACACACAGGCAGGCGGTGCTCATTGCGTTGCTTGTGAAGGTCGGAGTGATTTCAGACTCTCACACCTGGGACTGGGACAGCGTGGAGGCCGTGGCCACCGGTCTGCAGGTACAGGACGAGTTCCCTTCCTCGTATCTGTCTCTGTCTCTGTCTCTCTCTTACGTCTGCTTACTGTAAGTAAACCTGATCGTGCTGTGCTCCTGTTACAGGACTTTGTCATCTGTGTGGAGATGTTTTTGGCAGCCATCGCTCATCACTTCAGCTTCACCTACAAGCCGTACATTCAGGAAGCAGAGGAAGGCTCTTGCTTCGACTCCTTTCTGGCCATGTGGGACATGTCAGACATTCGGGCCGACATCTCAGAGCAAGTGCGCAATGTCGGTGAGTCACCTTCGACGATGAGCTTCATCGTAACCGTTGATACGGTGATGTTTTCTGCAAGGAGACATTGTTTAACTTTCATGGATGGAGTCTTGGGTGCCAGTTCAGTTTAACAGAGGTAAAGCTGTAAAGTTTTCTGCCAATGGGAAAGTTTTTTATGACCGAACGCGTTGCAGTTTCTCCCTAAGCAGCCTTTTTTTTTTTTTTTTTTTTTTTTTGGTAACTTGTAGAAAGAGAGAAGAAAAAAGAGAAAAGATTCCTTGTTTCACAGATACTTCAGAACATTAAACATAACTATAATCAGATAAAGAAGTACGTGTTGTTTAACAGTGAATAAATAAATGGAACCGTTGCCAAATTGCTGTGGTATAAAAAGAAATAAAACGTTTCAGGACGTTATACGTGAACTGTAACTACGCTTCAGCGCACCATCTCATTGTTGATTATTTTCCTAAAGCAGTACACACCCATGCATGGTATTCCTTGCTTACTATCTGGAAGGTGACTGAAATGCTAAATACTAACTAATCTCAGTGGTATGGTTTTTTTTGTCTTTGATTATTTTCCTTTAGCATCGCTCTTCATCATGTTTTATTCTTTACTTCATGTTTGATTTGCCTAAGGTGTAGGTGGATGGATGGATGGATGGATGGATGGATGGGAGGGAGGGAGGCTAAGTGGATGGATGGATGGATGAATCGATGGGAGGGTAGATGGATGGATGGGAGGGAGGGAGGGTAGGTGGGTGGATGGGTAAAGAGGTGGACGGATGGAGGATATCTAAGGAAATGGATAGCCAGGAAAAAATGATGGATAATGGATAGAAAGATAGATGGATGGATGCATAAATAGTCAGTTGTAAAGAAAGATGGGTTGGAAAGGCAGGATAATAAATACAGATTTGTGGACAGAAATATGAATAGACAAGTGGTTAGAGAACTCGACATGGCTTAGATAGACAGACTGGTGGATAGAATTCAGATAGACAGATCCAGATGGAGCAGATGAATGGAAGAAGTGTGTAAATAGATGGATGGATAGACGGACAAGGTAAGGAAAATCAGAAGGATCTAGAAGTACAATAAAAGCCACAATCAACAGCAACCGAGAGAGAGAATGAAACAAGAAATGAAAGTTATCTAATAGAAAGTTCTACTTCCTTCTGTCCCTTTCTCCCGCAGGCCGGACGGTTATGGGGCGGCCCAGGAGGAGCTACTTTGCCCGTGACGCGGAGCACGATGAACGCAGAGGGCTGCTGTCCTCCAGCTCTCAGGACGCCGCCGCCGTCACCGAGGCTTCCTCCACTCCTCCATCTCCATCAGGCCACTATCAGGGTCTGGGACACACCCGACCCCCTCATTCCCGCTCGGCCCCCGCCGAACTCTGCTCCACACCCTGGGTGGGAGACGTGGACGACGTGGACGACATCACTCCCACCGTGCTTTCCGGCGATCCCAAAAACCAGGCGTACACAGACTATGCTAAAATCACTTAACACACGTGAACGCGTTTCAGGCTAGCCCTGGGGACAGCTGGTTAAAAAGGCACACTGGGGATTTTATTCAGCCTGTTTCACCCCGGGGTTTTTACTCATTTTACGAAAATAGAATCTTTTGTTGTTGTTGTTTCTTTTCATTTCTAAGCGCATCATGTCAAAAAACAAAAGTCTGTTCTTTTAAGACAGCTAAATTATTTTTTTTTTTTGGTAAATTGCAATACAGTTGGTTCGGTTTATTTCGTTTGCCCTTCCTCTACAGAGATGCACGTTTCAAATTTTAAACAGTCATCCTGTGTTCTCGTGGCATTAACGTTAAGGTCACGGGTAAACTGTTAACTGAAATATCTTGATGTAATCAGTGTTCGCCGGTTACACACACAAACACACAAAAAAAAAAAGTGCCAGTGTGTTCTTTTATTTTATTTTAAAAAACTGAACACTGTGCAAATGACGTTTATGAAGAAGTGAACAATATACTCGGAATGCATGAAGCTTTCTCACTCAGCCTCTGAGCAAAAAACGTCACATCATTTCCTGTCCTGCCTTTTTTTTTTTTTTTTTTTTCTTTTTTTTTTTTTTAACACTTATACCATCATGGAACATTCTGTCCACTTTTACAGTTAATTCTTTTCTTTTAAATGAAGCAATTTACACCTGAAATACACCATACAGCTAATATTTTACCCAAAATTAAGATGATTCGCCAAAACGCGTCTTTGCTACTAGGCTAATGTGGCCAACAAATAAGCAGAGGTGCCAACGTTTACAGTTTAACTGTAGCATTTACACATTTTCTTCTTGTACTAAACAATACGGGAGCGACTTTAAAAAAAAAATGAGCTGTTTTAAGAGCAATTCACTGAAAGGGAAAGGACGTACGGATGTAAAAGATGCCCGTTCGGTTCCGCTAGCAGTTCATTTCCCTTCGCAATGACTTTCACCCGTCAGTCGCGTGAGCCGTTAGAAATCAAGAAGCCAGTGTGGATTGTGGCGTATTTGGTTCACTACGAAATGTACGAGATTGTTATATTTAACAGTGTCACGCTGGACTCGAAGTTAGCATTTCATGCGTCGACATGCCCTAGGGATTTTATTCTGGTGTTTCGTATTTTTCTTGTTATCAGTATTGGCACCTCTGCTAGTCAGAAAAGCATATAGCCTCCAGATGAGCGCTCGAATCAAAGCGTGTGGCCAGAAAACGTACGAGACTGAATCACCGAGCTAGAAAAAAACCATCCTCGTAGCTCCATCCTGGAGACCCTGAATCACTTTCTTCTCAGGACATAGTTTGGTATGAAAGTGAACACCAGGTTCAGGCAAGGAGGTGTGGCCTAAAGCGTAAAGGCGGAGTTACGTGTAAGGTGTGATTTGTATATTTAAATGAAATGCAGAACTGTTCTGCTGTTAAACGAAACCGTTCTTGTACAAATGTTATTACTGAATCTACAATGGCCAGATTGTGATCATCTGGAGGCTTCCTTTACTTGTTAGCAGCGTTAGCTTTGTAGCTCTTGTCCAAATTACGTGTGGACAGGAATAGATGGATCGATTTTTGGCGAATAGATGACTTTTTTGATTTAAATGAATGAATAAGCTTTAATACAGAACGGAGATTAAATGAAGTAGACCAACTTCATATTTGTTTGCTTTGGTTACCAAGTAACAAAAATCTGAGATTTTTTATACATATATACATATATATAAATATTAATGCAAAACGTAAATGAGAACTGACTTTATACCCAAAGTACATACATGTGAGATCCTCGAAGGAACAATGAAGGTGTTAAATCGCAATCGGACTGATGCTCGTGTCTTCGCCTATATCGATTTCCCGATCCTCAACGCAGAACACTAATCGTATCCGACGTCTGATTATTCACCGAGTAATCATCATACAGCCGTACGCCTCTGTTACAGGATACTGTATGATATTATACCATGATATACCATTTACATCCAATTAAACATAACAAGACAAAGTAAGAATCTGTCAGTGTGCTTGGTTGTTTAATGAGCCTACTGGTAACGAGGGTTACAGAACATTAGAAAGATGGCATGCAAGTGGAAAAGAACATCAGATACACACGAACAGAACATAAAATGGAAAGGGGCGGTCCTTAGAGTACTTCCGCATGCTCGTTGGAGTTGACCGATCACGAACAAGCATCGGTTTATTAAGGACCTCCCCTTTCCAATAATGCCAACAATTTTGTTTTGCACTTTATTAGAAATAGGCAGCTTTAAACATACGGATAAAAATCAAATCAAAGCACGTAATGATTGAAAAAAAAAATTATATATATATACAGTGCATGTACTTCAAAAGTCCACGATGCATTCTGTAATTTTTTCAAAGTAATAGTTAAACTTCCTGGCATGCAATAAATGTGGCATGCGTTTTCATTTCAAGCCCCTCCCCCCCAGGTTTTCCTGAACCTGAATTTATCTCCGCCCCTTTTCCCCCAAAACAGACCTATTACTGAAGGCGTGCTTGAAAAAGACCCAGTGGAAATGTTCCAGTGTTTGTATTGCAGTTCGCCTCCCGATGTTGACAGAGGGCTGTAAAAAAAAAAAAAAAAAAAATGACACACCGCTAATTTAAGAGAAGTCACTTCCTTTCCAACACTTCTCTTTCCTGTCTGACGCATTAACTCCGCAACCTCTTCCTTAAGGAGCTGCAGTCTCCTCCTCCTCCTCCTCTTCGTCCTCTCGGACAGCCTTTATGGAGATGCTGCTCTTGTGGAACTGGACGCTCAGCCTGACCCAGTCACCGGCGTTCACCACCAGGGGGTGCTGCAGGATCACGGCCACCTGCTTCCAGTGCGAATCCGACCTGAACGTGCTCACACACGTGTCCGAGTCCAGGTAGATGTGGTACCAGAACGGGATGGCCGTCACCCTGCCTGAGGTGTTCACTCGAACCTGCAACAGGAACTTTATTTAGCACTACAAAATAGATAAACAGGCACTCCACGCGCGCGTCTGTATTGCTTTATATGTACACACGCCTAGAATAATTCATCACAGATTCACTATTCATCTCTCCCTTGTCATTTCCTCCGCATGGTACTATTTTCTTCTTCTTTGCATTTTCCTCCCATGTATTCATTCATTCACAAGTGCATTAATATTCTTTACCGCTACTCTTCCTTATTTATTCCTCCCTTCCCTTCCTTTTCATTCTGTTTCAGAAGTGGCTTTAATATCCCACGGAATTGTAATTTCATACACTGCTAACTATTTCTTGTCCTCCCTAGAAGGGCGGGTTTATTGAAAATAAAAATGAATATATAAATAAAAACGCACAGGGTGCAAGTGCCACTCAACAACCCTGCGAAGAAGCGGCGTGTAGTTTCGTACTTCATTTTGGTCGTTAGATTTACAACATAAAAAGGTTTTGGGGAAGAAAAATTGTGCAGTAGAAGACAGGAAACGTTTCAGGAAATGTTTAATCGGACGTTATCGTTTTTTTTTTTTTATCGGTAGCTGCTGTTTATATGAAATAAAAAAAAAAAAAAATAGGAAAATAGGCAGCGAGCCTGAAAGCATTCAGTGCTGCGTGTGTAATCCACAGGACTTGAAACTACACAGAGACCGTCCTGGATGTTAACAGAGAGCGGCAGTTGTGTACTTTAAATCATCTGAGAATGTCGAACATTTGTAAACGTTCAGGAGAAGTTCAGGACATTCCTCTTGGTCTGCGATGGGGAAATGTAAAAGCTTTAAGGCGATACGTGTGTGTGTGTGTGTGTGTGTGTGTGTGTGTGTGTGTGTGTGTGTGTGTGGAGGTTTACCCGGACGTCTCTGCTGGTGTAGTTGTTGTTGCTGTCCATGAGGTCCAGGATGAACATCTCGGCCGGATCGCTGAGATGAGTGCACTCCAGCGTGGACAGATCCAAAAACACATGAACAGGCACCTGGAGAAATCAGAGCGAACGTTAAACGAATGGCCCGTGTTGAGCAGGTCCTGTGTGTGGAGGTATTTACTGAAGCGTACAGTGAACTGGTTGATGAAGGGAGCGATGTTGAAGCCCAGCGTGGGTTCCGTCCCCTGCACGGCGCTCTCCTGCAGAAGCGTCTCAGATTCCACCAGCATGCCGTGGATCACGATGCGCTCGGGGAAGATGCGCCCGCCTTCCTCCAGGAGACACCTAGAGATAAAAAAAAAAAAAAAAACACACACGGTGTAAGAACTAACTCAAGCTCCTGCCTTTCTTCATCTAGTATTAGGTCCATACATAACCACGTTATTATACCTTACTTATACAAGACACTGGTTATTGAAGGTGACCTAGCCTGAGGATTACAAAACTGAAGGTGTGTCATGTGTCACGGTGATGTCATGGCCGGGTAACACTCAGAAAAGTCAAATCATGGCTCAGTAACTGGTGTGTAAAACGCCAGATAGCTGAGCCATGATTTGACTTTTCAGAGTGTTACCCGGCCATGACATCACTGTGACACATGACACACCTTCAGTTTTGTAATGAAGCAGATTTTACCTGCCCAAGACATGGCTTTTCTGAGTTTTATCAAGCAACGGTGCAAGTTTTCTGGGTTTTCCCCCAGCCACGACTTGAGATTTCTGTATTTGACCTAGCTACCACATGGGCTTTCTGAGGTTTAACCTTCCAAGACATGGCTTTTCAGGGTTTTCCCCATCAAGACTTGACGTTTCTGGGTTTTATCTCATCAACACATGGCTTTTCAAGTTTTACCCAAATCAAAATATGGC
>JAOVYU010000047.1:27626543-27638800 GCA_025674565.1 Synodontis membranacea
CAGCACCACCACCACCACCACCCCCCCTATCCCTACCTCCCCTTCTCCTGCTTGTCCTCCTCCATCTAACCTCCCCCACCTTTTCCATCGCTCCAACACTGATGCAGATCAGACCTGAAATCCGTTCACACACCTCTTCACCCGCTGTGCCGAGCTTCTCCCACGAATCCTGTTAATCATTGCCCTAAAGAAGTGAATGCAAATAGGCTGCGTGTTTGCCGTGCGCGCCCGTGGGTGCGCAGACCGCGGTGAGGGGAGAAGTTTGTGTGTTCGGAAGATGTTGCATGTCTGTCCCTCTCAATGTTTGTGTACATCCGAATACGTGGAGCATGCTTGTACACAACCGCCATCGTGCGCTTCACACGGAATCAAAACAAGATTCGCCGTTGACATTTTTTTTTTTTTTATGGTCATGGTGGTGCTTTCGACTTTGAAGGGCTTTTTAAGTGTCCAGACCAGATCAGATTGTGACTTGAAAAGCATGCGAGAACAACAACAACAAAAAAAAACACGGAGGACAAAAGTGCTCGAGGAAACGTGTTGAACCCCACAAAAAATTCATAATAAATAAATTAATAAATAAATAATTTATTAACAATATTCCATTATATCCAAAAATGAACAGTGTGTGAATTTTTGAGACGTGCACAGAAACGTAAAACAAATTCTCGGCTCTTCTTCCACCAAAGCTACACCAGAAGCAATCAAGCTTCTTATGACCAGACCACATCTAGAACGCAAGCTAGGCTAGTTAGGTAGCTCCTACTATCTAAGAAAGGTAAGAGTGTTGCTATGGTTACAGTATGTGTGTGTGTGTGTGTGTGTGTGTGTGTGTGTGTGTGTGTGTGTGTGTGTGTGTGAGAGAGATAGCACATTTTCTGGGCGGAAAAAAAACCCCCCACAAAAACCCCAAACCAAACACCAAATGTAAAAGCGCGCTTAATCATCTGAAATGGGCAGCATTTCCAAAACCCATTAGGACTCTGTTTTCATAAGACACTGTACACCATTAAATGTAACTATAAATGGATAAAAAGTATGACATTTCATTCTTTAATCAATAAAAAAAAAAACCAGAACAACGTATTTACAGATTGGTGTGGTATAAGACTTCAGGGAATGCTATGATTAGAAACAAATCAACTCCGGGGTGAAGACTGCAACTCCGCTTCGTCACATCGCCCTGTTGTTGATTTTTTTTTTTTAATCCCGTAACAGCATGCCCTTATGTGTGTATACTCTCACGCCCTCCGTTTATAAAGGAATGAGAGGAGATGATCTGATTGACACACACACACATAAAAAAACCCCCACTGTAGGTATTCATTCTTCATAACTCCTCCCTTTTTAATTAATAATGGCACTGCTTTGTGTGTTACCGACTGCGCTGATGGTCATGAAAACAGCGAAAATATTTCTGCCACACCCAGACACACACACGCACACACACACACGCTACCATCAAATACATACCGGCACGCGATCGTATGCCTTATTTATGCTGTTATATTACAGTAATGGGGTTCAGAAGCTGTTGCACGGCTTCTGCTGGGTTCTATCATTCTGACTAGGTCGAGTGTGTGTGTGTGTGTGTGTGTGTGTGTGTGATCATTCCTGAGCGAGCCAGTGGCTACTTTTAGCCGGTTATGTCACTGTATGAAGGGACACTCTCAGGTGCAGGACTCAGGCTGTCAGCTCTGACATTAATCAGACATCCCCATGGGAGACTCCCGACGCTGCAGAGCACCATGCCTCATCACGCATCACTCCTCACGGCGTCACGTTTATTTCCACCACAGCCTGCCCCGTAACAGCCCCGTAACAGCCCCCCCCCCTCCCCCCCTCCAGTTTCCACAGGGGCGGTAAATGCACATGTATGCAGCTTCCTTCAAAGCGAAACCGTATTAAAAATAATTTTCCCTTTTCCTTTTCTAGTTCCTTTAAAGCTCCACTACGTAGGATTCAGCTGACCGACCCTCCCTCACCTCTCTCTTTCCAAGCGTGCATTAGAACACGCGGCGGCTGTCAGGTGCCCCTAGCGTCCTTCCCGAGTACTGACATTCGCACTCTCTCGCTTTTTTTCCGCCATGCAAAAAAAAAAAAAAAAAATTTTTTTCAAAATTTGGCCAACAAACACTGATTCGTCTTCTTTCTTTCTTCTTCTTTAACTTTTTTTTTTCTTTTCTTCATCCTTCCGCTGCTTCTTTTCAGATTCACACTAAAACTTGTACAAAACAATTCTAATCCAGTGCTTCATGCTTCCTATATTTCATTCGCGGGCGGACGGACTTCCCCGGATCGACGTCAGCAAGCGGCGTTCTGCACGGACACGACAAAGCAGCAGCTGGACCGCGAGGGCATGTGAATTAGCGTAGGAATATTTCCTTAACCGCGTATGCCAGATCCATTCCGTACACTTCCAGCTGACTCACGGCGGCTCGCTCTAATCGGTGTTGTTGCTGGACCGAGCCGCTAAGGCTCCCGTTGTGGCTCCGTAACGACTTTCACATGAAGCCTCGTCTGAAAAGAAGACGCGTTCACAAGCTCCCGACATGACTTCCATTTCGACTCTCTAGAACGGAGTTCATCGATCATTCGCTTGTCTAAAGTTGTGTCATTGATGATACTAGACGTTAAAGTTGCCCTTTTTTTTCAACTTCCTTTCAGTGTCCTCTTTGCAGAAAAAAACAAAAAACAAAAACAATGCAATGAAATAATTAAATCGTATTGTATCGTACAGTATCGTATTTATCGATTTATTATTGAGCCCGAATGGCATTCCGTCTTTTTTTTTTTTTTTTCCGGCGTGTATTTGTCAGCATGACACGTCGAGGTCCGATCAAACTGTCAGACAGTGGCGCTGGACATAAAACTCAAACTGATATCATGCACGAAGACGCTTCATTCCGAGCCTAGAACCGTGCAGTACCGACACTCGCCTCTGCTTTTCGACAAAGCCTTCTGAACAGTGCTCGAGTCTATCTTTACGTCTGAATTGTGAGCAACGATGGTACTAAATCTTCACCGCGCATGCTTAACTCAACTCTGAATGGTGAATAAAGGTCCTGGGTAGCTACGGGACATGCATCATGTTTACAGCAGCAGGTCTGAGGTCCAAATCTGCAGTGAGATGATCAACTAACGTGTGAGAAACTGTTTTTTAAATTTTTTCATTATTATTTTTTTTTTCTGCAAATCTTTAAGGCATTCATATGGGAGCTTCCATAACAGCAGAAAGTGAGTCAGAAGCTCCGAGCAGGGAGGAAAAAAAAAAAATAAAAAAATCAGGATGAATCAGGGAGGGCGAAAGGATCCGCGGCGGTAGAAGTGTGTCAGGAACCGGCACCGGCATCCGATCGAGCAGCAGGAGAGCCTGTATAGCTCCTTACAGCTTCAGTTCCAAACATAAATACTGTAAATAAGGGGAGGTTATCCGTATCCGCAATCACGCTACACAGCCTGGTATTTGTGTTTAATCCTAGTCAAGATCATCAAGGTAATTTCCAAAGTTTTTTTTAACTATTTTGGGTTCCACCCATATTAATTGGCTATAAAATTGCACTTTTTTTTAATATATATATCTCTGACAGCTCCAGAATGCGTGAAGTTTGGAGAGAGAGGGGAGAAAAAATAAACTCTGTAAAATTCAGCCCTCCGGAGATACAGTCCTTCAAGTTAAGATACTGCGAAATGTTTTCTTGGCCTCTCCAGGGTTTGGTAGAATGATTTATAGGATTAATTATTTCACGTGGCCCTGCCATGGAATTCTACGTCTACAAGTTCTACAAGTTTTTTTTTTTTTCATTGTTGTGTGTATGCATTTACCACGACCAAATTTCAGATTGCATTTTTTTTTTAAACAACTTCTCCGGCACATGCATGGTGTTCTGCACCCCCCCCCCCCCCATCCCCCCCTTCAACCGGCTAGCTCACTTTCACATGCACGTAGACGCAGCCCCTTGCTCATTTCTCATGCGGACGTGTTGCAAAATCAGCAGCTCCCTCATACACCGCTTCACCTCGCCATAACTGGGCTTGATCTTCCGGCTCGATATCCCAAAATGGGTTGCTGTGGTTACTCAGATGGTATGATACGGCTTCGGGACAGTCTATCAACAAGCCCAGACAAAAGCCATTTTATCGACACTATAAACAGGTCGGGGCGGCCTGCCCACGTCCCAGAGAGAAAAAAAGAAAAGAAAGGAAAAGAAAAAAAAAATAATATTAACGGTGAAAGTTTCCACAGGGGCGGTAAATGCACATGTATGCAGCTTCCTTCAAAGCGAAACCGTATTAAAAATAATTTTCCCTTTTCCTTTTCTAGTTCCTTTAAAGCTCCACTACGTAGGATTCAGCTGACCGACCCTCCCTCACCTCTCTCTTTCCAAGCGTGCATTAGAACACGCGGCGGCTGTCAGGTGCCCCTAGCGTCCTTCCCGAGTACTAACATTCGCACTCTCTTGCTTTTTTTCCGCCATGTAAAAAAAAAAAAAAAAATCTGATCCAACTTTTTTTTGGATTTTTTTCAAAATTTGGCCAACAAACACTGATTCGTCTTCTTTCTTTCTTCTTCTTTAACTTTTTTTTTTATAATAATATTAACGGTGAAAGCGCAGATCCGAACGATCTGATACTCGCATACGGCATTTGCTTAGCCACAAACGTCGTATCCTCGTGCATTTTGCATTAGTGTCAAAGAACAAAGGCGTCACCCAGAAGGTGAAAGAGATGGCAGATATTTAAAGAGCCGGTGCCGAGAGCAAACACGCAGAGGTCAGCCGAGGATAGGCCCGGTCATGTTGCGTGTTGTGTTACACGTCATCCTTACCTTCCTTATTTGTACCAATCATTAGCCTGTGTGAACTGGAAAAGAAAGGAGTCATGTGATAACATGGGGGGAGGGATCCACGAGGTTATAATAGGTATTGAAAAGCTTATTATGGATTATATTATATTATATTATTCGCCAATTAAGAGAGCATTTAAAAGTTGACTTCCTTTCCGTAAATACATCCATTCGGACACGTAACCGGGCCTTTATGAAGCTCGGAACCAGCGTCTGATTGGTAGAAAAATTCTGCCTGTCGTGCTGAAATAGAGAAGCCTTTGTCCTTAAATGACTCCGCCGGAGCAGAGAGATTTCCATCAGTATTTTGGTTACCTTTGCTTGGCTATGTGTCAGCTCTACCACACCTCCGGCAAAACAGGCTTTCCTTGCTGCCACTGCGAGCTCAGAAAAAGCCCTTTTTGAATAACCACTCATTAAAACTGATACTGAATATCATTAAGCGCTGTGCCATGCCAAGCTCTTGGTAATATTTTCAATAATATTTTCAACCAGCACAAGGAAAAATGCGAAGGAAAAAAAAAAAAAAAAAAATCCCCCCCCTACAATCCATATTGAGGTGTTTACATGGCCAAGCTGTACTGTATCAACAAACTGCCTATCTGTGGTTAGGGAGTTGGGCTCGAGACCGAGCCAGCTGATGACTCAAAAGTGTGTTGATGCCGGGAAAACTGTGAAAAGGCTCAACGGCTTTGTCTTATCCCACCCACAGCAAACCTCGCGGCTTGTAAAGTTCCTACCGCGTACCGCTATGCGACTTAACACACACGTCGCAGCCTTGGACAGCGGAAAGAAAGAAAAAACAAAAACAACCTAAAAGAATGTCCGGCTCCAGAGCTGACCATGTGTTTTAGCGAACGGAGACGTGTAAACCTAAAACGCGCAACGTCTTCTGACATTTCCTTCCCTCGTTCGCTCAATAAATCCTAATAAGAGTTAAAGCCTTGCAGCTAAAGCTTGCTCAGTTTGAAATGCCTTGTCTACAGCAGCAGCCAAATTCCATAAAGCTTTGTCATTATGAAGGAACGGATGCTATTTTGGTCCACAGCTGAACAGCGGCACAGAAAGACCATTCAGTATACACTTCACTAAAACACGAACATCCCATTCCCCACACGCACACACACACACACACACACACACACAGAGGAACTATAGATGAGTCCCCACTAAGGATTCAACTGTGGCGATTTTGAACATCCTACAATCGAATGTAACGACATCGATCCACAAACCCGTAACGTAAATAATGTGTCACTTATTGTAGCACGGTGCCGCGACAGTGACGACACGGGGCTGAGCAGTGACCCCAAAACATTTCGTCCTAAGCATAAACCTGTAACGTTAATGACAACGCATACCGCGATGACGTGGATGACACGGAGCCGAGCATGACCTCAAAACTGCAACGGCATACTGCTACGCGTAATGAAATGACGTTAATGACGTAGAGCTGAATGTAACCCCATGACACGGATGGCGCATAATGACATAACATGAATGATATGAAGTGAAACATAGCGACTCTTTGATATCGACTGAAGCATAATCAAAGTCAAAGTGAACTTTATTGTCATCTTTCCATATACAAGTATACAGAAAAACGAGATGAATTTACTAGAATGCTATAACGCGAATGACATAGAGCTAAACATAAAGCCACTACGTACATGGATGACACAATAGCGTAACGTGGATGATACGGACCTATCCGTTACGCCATGGCATGGATTATATACCGTAGAGCTACCCATAGTGCCTTTCCTACCATGCCCATAATGTCTCAGCTGCCTTTAACGACATCATTTGATGTATCGTAGATAACCCTGATCTTCCCATGATGCCATGACGGCAATGTCAGGGACTTTATAATGTCATCACACTGATAAGCATGAGCTCTTCACAAAGATAGAATGCAAAAATTTATATATATATATAAAAAAAAACTGGGCAATCCATAATAGAGTAACGTAAACAACGCTGACACGTCTATAACAGATCACACGGAGCTATCCGTAATGCCGCTACGCTGATAACAGGGAGCTGTCGGTGGACAGGAGGAAAATATTAATAATAACAACGTGAAAAACGTTTATCTATCCGTAATGCCGGAACATGTGGCTGTGAATACCGCGGCTAGCATAACAATCCACTTCCCTCCTTTTAGCATTCAGCGTTTGTGTCTGAAAGTGCTCGAAACTTTGTAATAGCTGTGAGTCGTTTCGAAATAATCTTACTCAGCAACTGCGTCTCGTTCTCTCCAGGTAGAGATTCAGAAATCTAGCGAGCTGCTATTTCCTCCCCTGGGTGTAATTGCATTAAGTGTACATAAACAAAGAGGAACAGATCTTTTTCAATGTCTGCTTTTCTACTGTGTCTAGGCCAGAAGTGCTTAATGAGGAGAGGCGCTTTTGCCTCTGGGGCAGCAAAAACACTCTTTCTATCTCTCTCTCTCTCTCTCTTTCTCTCTCTCTCTCTCTCTTGCGCGCGCTGTGGAACGAGGCCACGTCAGACACAAACGAAGTGCCGTGCTGTGTTATTTCCCTGCTGTATTAACGCTCGTGTTCTGTTTCTCTTCCATCCCCATGTCCCTCGTTCTGCCCGAGCCTCTCGCACTCGTCCATTTCCCCCCCTCTCTTCTCTATTTCTGTTGATCTTTCTATCATCTGCTTTGTCCTTCCTTTTCATCTCTTACTTCCTTTCCCTTTCGCTATCTCCTCCTCTCTGCTTTTATCTCTGTCTCTCCTCCCCCCCTCACTCTATCTTTCTGTAACTAGGCTGGGGTCAGGTAAGGTAGGGAAACATACGCGCACACACACACACACACACACACACACACACACATATGCTAGGCTATATCTCCTCCGCCTACACTACAGCATGCGAGGGCCTCGGCGAGTACTCGTAAAGAAATAACTTACAACCGAAATAACCCTAAAGTACACCCTGCTAACAGTTACTGACGGCATGGGCACCTGTATTAGAGGTGTTACGGTACATCACAAATGCGGTGGAACAAAATGCTTCCACGAGCAAACGCTGGTTGGTTTTTGGGTGGCTTATCTTTCAGGATTAAAGTGCATGCGCAACCGTAGGTTCGACCTGTGCTTCGGTGAAAAGGAGGCCAAAACAGGCTGCCTATACATTTTTTAGACAAATTCGTGTTTGATGAGTAGACTTCAGGTTGTGCCGTTATAGGAAAATAATCAGAGACTCGATGTGATACGATGTGCTCCGACTGTTTTCACTCTGGAGTTCCGCTAACAGCACATCCGGAAGTCTTGCTCCTTTTATTCCTTTTGTTCCAAAGCAATTTGCCAACTAATTTTTTTTTTTCTTTATTAAAAAACAAAACAAAACAATTTTTATCCATTTACAGTTACATTTAATGTTAAGGAATGTCGGCGTAGCAGGTTGCAGAGCTTCCTCATGCATTGTGAACCTTCTTCGGTCTTAACACACACACACACACACACACACACACACACAGGCTACTGACATGATTATTAATTCAGCTAAGAAGGACAAGAAGCCTGTATTTGTCACATATACGTTACAGGACAGTTAAAGAACGCTGTACTACACCTAGCCCTAACCTCAGGGACAAGCCATATGTCCCTTCAAGGTCTAAATTCATATCCAAGGTCTAAAAATACACTACAAGGCCAAAAGTTTGTGGACACCTGACCATTTAAACACGCCATTCCGAACTTCACCTCTGATCTTCTGGGAATTCTGTCCGCTAGATCTCACAGCGTGGAGGTCCGGGGTGCAGTCAGCGTTCCAGTTCAACTTAAAGGTGTTCGGTGTTGAGACCACTCGAGTTCTTCCACTCCGATCTGTCTTCATGGAGCTCACGGCGTTCCAGTAAAGGGAAAGTGTAAAGCTGTAAAGTGTAAACCAATGTGCGGAGACATGTGTTTGCTTCCACATTTAGTGCCAAATGTTTGGCGAGGAACGACACGTGGGCATGACGGCCAGGCGTCCACATACTTCTGGACGTATAGTGTATGTCAGAGTCGTAATATTGAACAGGCTTTTTATTTTTCCCCTCCTTGAAGTGTGACAGCAAACAGTGTTTCACGGAAACACACGTACATGCCATTACTCTAGACCCGGCATTCGTCTACTGAAGAGTCATTAGTGTATTTTCAAAGCATTAGATTTGACTTCGCCCCGCCACCGAGACAGATTTAGAGGGGTATTTTGTTCCTCTAGAGCAAGTAAAATTACATCTATTATGATTAACTCTGCTGTAATGTAATGTGGCCTACATGATTGTGTAGAGTCATGATACAGAGCCTAAAGCGGTGCTAACCTCAATGTTTAAAATAGAAACAGGAGGGAAGAGAAATGGCCTTAGCATGGAGTCGGCTACAGGCTCTACATTAACGCCGCGACTGAATTAGGTCTTTAAAAAAAAAAAGAAAGAAAGAAAGAAAGAAAGAAAGAAAAGAGTCGAAAAATAAAATACCGCAGTTTTGCACATTCACGTTTCTGAATATTTCCTTCTGCTAAGCTTCGCAGTCTCTCCTATTAAATTAGCCTCATTTGGAAATGATGCATATTAATTCTTCGCAAAGCAAACAAGAGTGAACTAACATAATCCAGCTAATCAGCTCATTAACAGGCTCGTCCCGTGTCGACGCGAGTGAGGAAAACACCGAAACATGCACCGGGACCGCCGTCGTGATCCGGTACCCCAGGCAACACCGTGAAAGCTGAAAAGAGCAAAAAGGGAAAAGCGTTCACGACGAGCCGAGAGCCGCGACGGCGCGGCTGCTGAAACACGTCTCCAGCGGTATAAGAGCTAATGTAGTTACTGTAAATTTGCCACATAGGGAAAAAAAAAAAATAAAAGATGAAAGCTGAAAAGAATAAACAAATGTGTCAAGCTGTGGGGCATGTTTGTTAGGAACAAGGGGTGACAAAGTAAAGCTGTGAGAATCGCTACCTGCCCTGAATTTCAATTTGCCAAAAAAAAAAGAAAAAAAAAAAAGCACACATTACATCCAAGCTGCTTTTTGACACTCACACCAAGACACAAAACTCATTTTCTTCTACACAATGCAGGTTTGAAATGTTAATGTAAATATCTTTATTATTATTATTATTATTATTATTATTATTATTATTATTTTTTTTTTTTTCAGATGGATTTCAAAGGCCTTTCGCGCTCCGTGCAGCGTGAGCTGGTCTGAATGCTGGCTCAGCATTTTGTTTGGATTTATTTATTTATTTATTTATTTATTATTTTTTTCTTATTCTGCTGGAACAGTCCAGCAATTTTTCTCTGGTGTAGTTTGAGGTTATGGTCTCTCAGGATATAATCCTGTTCCGCTTCACCAAAACTAAACACTTAGGGACTAGTGCAAAAGTTGGCGTCCCCTGTGGATTTCTAAAGGGAGGAAAAACGGAAATGTAGCTTTATATCGTAATTAATTTACCAGAAATAAAAAAAAAAAATAGATTTACAAGACGACGAAAACGTTTCATATGTGGCTGCAGATCAATCAATCAACCAAACAACCAATCGATTCGTTAATTAGTGTACTACTAAAGAAATAAAAATGCATTCATTAAAACTATATTAATTAATTTAGAAGATGATGAAGAAGACGTTTTGCCCTGACGCGTTTGGGCTCCAGATCTGATTTAAATGTAGGTGGTAATGGACTAGCCCTAACCCAGTCATCGATTCTGGAGGAAGAATGTTGATCTGTGAACACAACAACCAAACAAATACACACCTCCCTTCAGTGCTCCTTCGGAAACTCCGCCCCCCAAATTCACAGACGTGCATCGCCAAGGCGACGACATTAACAAACACTTCAAAGTCATGCTACGTGCTAGGCTTCATACTACCTCCACTGGCAGCTAATGGTACTTGTTACCGTGATCTCATCGTACTTTCTTTTGCAAGGAAATGAGAAAATATCCGTTTTAATGTGACGTCACACACAGATAATGAACGATCGCACTTCGCTTCGTCACTTGCTAGTGTGAACGTAGGGATGGACAGGAATCCAGCGGACAGGAATCCCGTTTCCATGATAGCTTGAGAACCTCAACTGCCCCGAACCGTCAGTGAACAGGTGATAACTTCAACACAATAAACTTACAACGATAATGAACTTCCTGCTACACAGTTGAAAATAGAACACACACAGTCAGAGAAGGGAGTTATTCGTAATCGCGCTGTATAGTGTCGGGTTCCCTTTTGAATCCGGTTCCTCTCCAGGTTTCGTCCTCATGTTGTTTCAGGGAGGGTTTCCCTTGCCACCGTCAACACAGGCTTGCTCATTGGGTATCCGTTACTAAATCCAGATGTTTCAATTACTACGTTTTAAAACACTTGCACTTCCACCAAAACCTGGAGCAGTTTCAGGTGAACGTCCAGTGTACAGCGTCTGATCTGTACCTTGAAACCCCGACTAGAATAACGAGCTTAATGGAGATGAACGAACGAGTGGTGTGCTCTTTTTTTCTGAAACATTTATTTTTGTCCTCTGAAAAACATTTGCACAGTACAGACTACGACCGAACGTTTATGGAATCCCCCCCCAAAAAATGTGACAGCCAGCCATGCTTCAGGAGAAAACAGAAGTCTACTCTGGACCTTTAGGACAGCTGGATAAGACTCCTCAGTGTCGAATCAAGCCAATAGATTCGAGTTAATCTACCTACTGAGACAGATTTCAACATCGAAACAGGCGACGGAATAAAAATAAAAAATGGAAAATGGTGAGTTCGACCGCGCAGACTTTCTAATTAGAGCTTCTTCTTCGTTCCAGCCTGGTTTCAAATGTAAACGCACAACCTGGCAGCGTTACTACAAATCGTTGGAGCGAGCTTACTGAATTCAAGCGGATGTAAAGTCAACACGAGCTAGCGTGCCGGTGTGAGTGCCGTACCTTCCACCGCTCTCTTGAAGAAGACTTTGCAGCTCCCGCAGGTGACGACGCCGTAGTGGCACCCGGACGCCTCGTCTCCGCACACCAAACACACTTTAGCCGTCGAGGACGAGTGTCTTAAAGGAGCGCTGTGATGAGAACACACACACACACACAAAACACTTCATTTAGTCACAATAAACCAATAACGCCATCACCACATTGCTGAAGCTCTTCGATCTCATTGGCTAGAAGGCGATAGCTGCCAATCACACTTTTATATGAACAAGTGCTTAGTAATACACTATCGTTTCTATTCACAATAAATAAACAGATTTTAAAAAGAAGCGCTCTCTTATTAAACAATGACAAAAATAGAATAATAGAACTGTTGCCCTGAAGGTTTCCGTAAGGAGATGCTTATTTATTAAACATCTGTGGAAGGAGTCTCCAGTGTCAGTGACGTGTAACAGTATGACATTTTCACTTTGCAAGAACACTCTGTAGTTACCCCCCCC
>JAOVYU010000047.1:27647763-27658550 GCA_025674565.1 Synodontis membranacea
CGTCTTGAGTTCTTTTGGTCGTATTTTTGGAGTCCTGTAAAGCTGCTTTGAGACAATGTCCACAATAAAAACTGCTATACAAATAAAATTTAATTGAGTTGAATTTTATTTCCTACATATCATAATCACTTATAACAGTATGCACGGCTTGTTTTAAATGTAATTGTGTATGATGATTTATTGTTTATTACTTCCTGTCATAAAAGCAGAACCAGGGACGGGGGGACTGGGAGGGGGGGGCTGCTAATCGGCTACAGCGTGTACGTTACATCTGTTGCACAGCACGTCTCAATGTTTATCTTTGTCTTGTCCTCATGAAATCAATTAATTGTACTCTGAATCATGAAAATTCAACATGCAACGCTGAAACAATGAACACCTTCATCTTCGTGGTATTCAGGCCATCGATAGTGATCCCAGGTGTTTTCTGTTTTAATGCTTATTTTGGAGTTTATTTCCTTTCGTTTAATAAGCGATAATGATCTCTCGTGGTTGTTGCTGATTTTCCGGTCTGACTTTGTGCAATTTGAGCATAGATTTGTTAACTATGACAAACCAGGCATCTTAATTAACCACAGCCACAAAAGCACGCGCGCACACACACACACACACACACACACACACACACATAAAAAAAAAAGTTCTAGGGTCTAGTAGCCTGCAGGAGAATCTGTTTTATGACGTTAGCGAAAACATTTTTTTATTTTTTTTTGTCGCTCAGAACTGGTGCAAAGCTCATGTATGCTATAGGGCATACTGTATTTCCTGGAAAATCAGTGCGCTGATAGCTGCAACAGGATGTGTGGGGGATGAAGGTTTACATTTCTGAAGATGCCAGATCAAAACCGAAGCATCCTGTGAACAATGAACAAAGTCAGTCTCGCTGAAGAATGTGCAAAAAAAAAAAAAAAAAAAAACGTGCAAAAAAAAAAACAAAAAAAGTTCAAGCACTTTCGGTAGCGCAGACAAAACCGAAACCTTCACCAAACCCTTTTACCGAGGATTAATGATATAATTCATCAGAGCACACTATTCAGTTTAATCCCATCATGCCTAATAATGCCTAATGATGGACATTTGTAGCTTCTCTTAACTGACGCACAAAATTCTAACTTTTTTTTGAGCGTACCAACAAACTTTCAGAAAAAAAAAAATCAACAGCTTAAGTAAGACTTTTTACGAAGGTGATAGTTACAAGGAAAATATCATCCGATAATGATATAAGGAAGAAACGTCGACACAAAAGTAAAGGCTACACATGGAATAAAAGGTTGGAATATTACTTTAATTTTGGCTAATTCCACCATTTATGGGGAAAAAAAGGTGTCAAAACTCATCGTGGCATACCGTAAGTGCGTAATATAAGCCTCTGTCTTTAACAGTATTTTCTCTCAGTCTTAGGACACATGGTCCAGTTAGTATATTACTTTATTATTTATTATCTTTTGAAAGATCATTATGTATCTGAGCAAGGAAGACCGAATCTAAAGAAGTCCACTCATAAGAATTTGCGTCTTGAGGATAACGACGGATGTATTGACGGATGTATTGAATATATATATATTTTTTCCTCCTATGAAGGTAGGTTATACTGTGAGCTCCTGTAATGTCGTAATTTTTTTTGCCCCGTTTTCTCCCGGTTTGTTCATTTGAAAATTTCCATTCCATTTCGCTAGCTCGAGCAGTTTGTGCTGAATGCAAAAAAAAAAAAAAAAGAAAAAAGGCTAACTGTTAAAATCTCCGACATTCCCCAGTACTAAAACCTAATCACTTTTTTCTTGGAAACAGCGGGGCCTTTTGAGAACAAACCGTAACTGCCCCCCGTGGCGGCCAAATGCTAGTGCTACACAGAGCCGCCCTGTGTATTCAGCACCTTTGCCGTAATACGCCTCACTATTTACACTAATCTGGCTTAGCGGCAAGCCCGAAGATCCAAACAGTGCAGCCTCAAAAGCACAGAAAGCTGCTTCATTAACGGCACAAAATCCCTTGCTTTTGGCAAACCTGTGACCCGGCGTTCACCTCATCCCGCACTCCTCCTCCGTCTTCCTCTACCTGCACCGTGCGAACGACGCGGCCCTGATTTGCAGGTGACCTCCACGCTCGCATTATCCCGGCAAGGACAAACAGGAAAAAACAAATCCCCGAAGAGTGAGGGATTATCTGGGGGGAGGATCACGCAGAGCCAGCCCTGTCCGTCCTCTCAGCCCAGGAAGTCAACACTCGCTACTGTTTTTAAACAACGATCAAGCTGAACTTCCCGCCCAGACAGGAAGTCAACCATACATCATGTATAAACAGCAGCAGTCCGGGCTGTTACAGATTTCTGATAATCGCCCGGGTCAACGCAGAAATGAGATGTGGGAAAACGGCTTAATCTGTCAATCTGTGCTCGGGTCCCGGTTCGTATTTTTTTTTTTTTTTTCCCCCGTGCACTCGGTGACCTCTTTATACGGCTAATGAATTGCCTGTATTCTACAGAGAAGCCTTGCAGTTGGGGTTTTAATTCTGAACAATAAACAATAGGATTCAAACTGAGTCTTCATAATCAGATCCATTTCATCTCCACCTCCTTGTTGTTTTTTTTTTGTTGTTTTTTTTTGTTTTGTTTTGTTTTTCTTCCTCGAACCACACAGTGTGAGCATCTCAGGCCAAAACACGAGCGTCCCTCAGGATCAGTCGAGGAATTATCGAGCAAATCCTGCGGTGTGCGCCAGTACAGGAACTAACACGATAGACTCCTTCGTATTAGTGAATACCGAGACTCTCTGGTTGTGTAGCTATGCACATGAAAATGCAGGAGTTTCTCAGGGTCGGGACTCCAGTTGGAAGATACAACATTTGAATGTCAATTTATAAAAACTGGATGAGAATGGGTGCTACGAACGATTAAAACACACGGACCGTTAAAACCCCGAAATTAAAATAAATATTTGTTATTTTGTTATAACAGCATCTTCATCTTTCACCACGACGATTTACACACATTTTTAACTTATAATAAAGAACAAAACTGACAATTTTTATCCATTTGTAGTAACATCGAACGATGTGGAAGTTCATCCCGGTTATCACAGTCTCTCAAGTCTCTCTTTTTCTCCCCTCTGTCGAAGATAAATAGGATAAGAACGGCCGCGTCGCGTTGAAACGAAGAAAGTGTAACGAAGCATGCGCGCTGGAGACGCCTTCCATAAAGGTCAAATAAATGTCATCATCAACAATTATCTGCCTTTGTGAAATAAAGAGCTTGTTCTTGTTCTAGTCTTAGAGTATGGACGTGTACACTGTACTGTACGTGCTGCTGTGAACTAGTTATATTGATGGTAACGTGTGAGATTTGACGAGTGTGATTCGTATTACAAGCGGCGATGGCCGTGATTCCGACCAATCAGAACGGAGAACTCGACGGCGCTACGGTATAAAGTGCTGTCAAATGTAAAGAGAAGTTTTTTTTTAAAAAAAAAAAAAGGTCACACAGGCTTCGCTTTTTTGTTTTAATCGGTTTTTAGTTAGGAAGACTTAGCAGAAAGTGTGACTGAAGCGTCTCCTGTGGCTGTGCGACAGCGTGGAATATGTTCCTATAGCGCTGCTCCTTTACGCTTCCTGTGCCAAACCACGCTGCCAAGTTTGCTTACCGAATATATAGTTAATGACCGAGTGGCTTGCAAAAGTCAGAGGGTATGAAACCACAACCACAAGAAACAGCATACCCCTTTTCCAAAACACATGCACACACACACACACACACACACACACACACACACACGCAGAAAGATGGAGTGCTCAGCTGGATAGGAGCCAACTGCTTCTCCCTCCTCCAGCAACCACAGCACGTGATCCAAAGTTCTGTGTTTGGTTTTCGTTCGGACTTTATTTGACGTAGCGATGGAATATCAATGCGCATGCCCCTCTTCAACACTCTCATACAAGGCCACTTGCTGAGCCTCTCTCTCTCTCTCTCTCTCTCTCTCTCTCTCTCTCTCTCTCAGAGAAAGAAGCCGACCCTAGGAAGCCAACTGCCTCTAGGACCCTTCTCAAAGTAAACTATTAACTACATGAGTAACATGATGGTCTGAAAAATGTGTGAAGATGGATTTTAGAATGCCGCGTCCTGAAATTGCACACCGTCGTATGAATAATACGCGATCATGTGAAAGAACAAAACCGCATTTCTTACGGGGGAAATAAAAAAATCACATGCAGTAAAAGGTGACGTGAGATGAAACGACTCGTGTGTACTGAATGAAAAAAAAAAACAAGACAAAAAACATGACCTGGATGTGAAACGATAACAGGAAAATTTATAAATCATGATGATAAAAAAAAAAAAAAGTGTGAATAGGTGAAGGCACCAGGCATGACATGTGAAACCAATCAACTGAATTGAAATCAATGAATCATTTTATATTTAAACGTGAAAATGAATGTGAAAAATTAACATGTGGAAATAATGATGTGATTTAACACTTTCATGTTCCGCTCAACTATTTCAATGAGCACATTTTGTATTTAGCCATAAAGGGAAATCTTGACCATTTGGAATATTAAAAATATTAAAATAAATAATAATTTTGACATTATTGTTATTATTGCCCCAAATGAATAATAATAAATAAAGCGGAATATATTTTTTTTATTGTTTTTTCCTTGGTTTGATTATTAAAGGGCTAATTGCATAAAAAATAAAAACACGCAAACGTGAAAAAAAATAAATAAATCCTGACGTGGAAATTTAATGGAGTAATAAAAATTACGACATGCACTACACGTGAAAAGTCCAAAACGTACGAAAAAAGATGACATGCAAGGCGTCTAAAAATCACGTGACCGTTCACGTGAAGAACGCGTGATATCGCCAACTTCCCCCCCAAAAGCCGGACGCTTGCGTGACGAGCCGTGTACCCGTGTGTTCGCCAGAGATGAAGAAAAATGAGATGGAGGTTAAATTCGCTTGCGGGTCAAGAGGTTAAACTCAGGTTAAAAGCAGTGGCTCAGATATCCACCTGTCTCCATCAGATAGGAAGTACCAGGTTTGGTTACCAGACACGTTAAACAGGCCTGAGCTCTCGCAGTCGCTACAACACATCAACAGTGCGAGCTGCAGGTCTAGATTTTCATAGAACGACAACAACAACAACAACAACAACAACAAAAATAAAATAAACAGACATCGGTTTGTTGGATAATCACTTTCAGCATAAATCTGTCATATTGATACTGTTACGGAAGAGTTCTGACACTGGAGACTCCTTCCGTAAATACAACAGCGTGACCAGAATCAACAGTGATATTGATGAATTTTACCAACGCTTTCTGACCAGAATGGCAGGCCACGGGATCAGTATGTGTGTATTCAGAAAACTGAACTTGCCAGAGAGGCATTTTAAAAAGGCACTGTTATGTAGCTTTTTTTGATACCGAATGCTCCGACTTTTCCCATTTGTCCGGGGCTCACAGTGCGATTATGGGAAGCTAATAAGAAATCGTGAATTTGCGTTTAATCACAGACAAAGTGTCATAAGAAAAAAGAAAAGAAAAAAATCTCCGCACTGCATTTTCTTCCTGGTTTCCTTCTTATTTGCCATGCTCATTATGTCGCTCCCTATTTAGACGTCCGAATTCTCAGCGGATAATTATATTCTCCGAATGCTTCACTGTATTATGACTCAGACATCAAATGCACAAGCAATGGCACAAGCGGTGTCGCCAGATCCGCGTCTTTCCCACGGGAATTGAGCGCTTTTGCACTTTCCGCATTATTCTGAATCTGAGGGTTAGTTTAAGTAAACCACCCCGTCCATTAATCCTAAACAATTCAACCAAAACGGATTTACTTATGCCGTTACGACTACAGAACATCCCTGCCATCGTGTCTACGCTGTGTTTGCCATTTGCAGTTGAAATCAATCAAATTGCATTTCGTTCGATGCAACCGAAAGACTCGATGTGCGACGGTGCCCCGGCCTTAGAGAAGGTCAGGTTTATATAAAATAAAGCTCAGAGATTCGGTACAAAATGTAAAAGAACATCAGCTGAGCACGAGTACACACACAAACACACACAAACGCACGTACGTACATCTCTTAGGACTATCAGTGTCCTTGTCTCATGACCTTTTGCGAATTTGGTGTGCGCACGTTAGAGGATTACTGGGCCATATGGCGGTTATTGAGAAACAATGCCTCACCTGTCCGAGGCGTCCACACGGACACACCGAACAACGCGAACTGAGAAGCTGAAAATAGAACACGGTGTAACCGCAAGTCCGCTGACCCAAATATACCGCTGAGCTCCAGGTCGTCAGATTTAATCAGGAAGGAATAGTTCATGAAGGGGAAAACAAAAAAAAAACGAAAGGATGATGAATTATAAAAGCACAAAGGTGATATTTAATACACTGACTGACAGCTGTTTCGTATTAAAGCCCCATCACTCGGGCCTGTTATAAATCACTCCTCAATTTGCTTTGAAAACTAATGTAATATCACAGCAGGCGTATGATTATACCATACGCAGGGTCTTAGATGTCATAAAAATGGAAAGTGAAGCGGAATGACTCAGTTCAGTCACCCATCAAAGGCCCGCAGCAGCCATGCCACCCAGCGTGGTGAGCTTGGCGGGCACCGACTCCACCCGGAGAACGGGCACGGCGTCCGCACGCTGCGTCACACCCCCGCGGCACATGTGTACACCATGTGCCTAAGCCAGATTCAGGATGCCATCCAGGAACGTTCTCTTATACTCGCACTCCGCTCTCTCTCTCTCTCTCTCTCTCTCTCTCTCTCTCTCTCACTCCCTATCGACCTCTCCGTCTCTGGCATATTTATGCGCATTTTTACACAGCTGAAATGGTTTAAATAAAAAACCAGCAAGCGCAGCTTTCACTCAGGTGAGCCTCCTTTACAAACCACGACCTCCGCATGTATATTTAATAAGGAGAAATTTTTGCAGCAGCTCTCGCTGGCGCTGCCCTTTCGCTAGCCGGCCTTGTCACTTTGGGTAAGAGATTTCCAGGTGATGTTCATGCCGATGAACAGAGCTGTTCACTAAATCTGGACTCAGCACACAGCTCTCTGTATAACACTCTATATTTTAGAATGAAAAGCATTAGTGTGGCACTGTAAACGCCAGTTTCTTAGTTAGCTTGGTGTCATTCGGGTGTTGCGTACTGTAAGTTCATGGCCTAGTAAATATCCTTAATTATTTATCAGAACTATCAGGAAAAGCAGGTGTTGTAGGTAGTTTATCAGTCAAGCATGGAGCCCAGCAAGACTCATATTCGTCACTGAGTTCCATTCGTTATCGTTATAAAATTTTTAAGGTTCGTGGCGACGCTGCAATCGGCATTTCTGCAGTCGAGAACTGGTTCACTGTTTCAAAAAAACTGAGTTCACGCTCAATGATAAACCAAGACACAGTGGACCCGAGAGCTGCGAGACGTTTGAATATGGATCATTCTACTGTTCGAGGCATTCTACTCCAGGCGTCTGAAGGCGATGGGAAAGATTCTGAAAGTTGGTTCTGGGTTTCACGTGCACTTTCAGAGAGAAGTATCACTCAGCGGCTTCACACCTGCATTACAGAAGCATTACACCTTTATTACGAGCTGCTCCGTCCTGGAGAAACTGACAAACGCCCAACGTTACACTGATCAACTGATTAAATTACGGTAAGTGAAAAAAAAATCAGTGTGCGGCAATTCACAAAAAGAAAATCGTCCTCCTTCGTGATACACAAGGCCACATGTTGCGAAAGTCTTGGATGGGAAGTTTTCTGTTTCCAGCCTACCCGGCGGACACGACGCCATCGGATTTCCACTTGTTTAGGTCACTGGACAACATCTCAAGGATATACCGAATTGCATAAATGAATTCATTTCCTCAAAACCAGAATCATTTATTTGCAACGGTGTTCATCCTTCGCCAGATAAATGGCAGAAAGTCATTAATCAACGAATCCTCCGAAGACATACAATTTTCAAAAATCCACAAACTTATGCACTTATACATATTTGAGATGCATATGTGAGTGAAATCCATGCAAGTTCCTTGACTTGAACTTTACAAAGTTGTAGGGACTCTCCTTTGGACAGTTTATGTTCTTACAGGTGGCAAAATAATATACAGTATATGTATTCTTCAAGATTTCCGACCTAGGCTCCACAAGTTCGCGAGGAAGTCCAAGTCTGTGATGAAATGAGACGTTGTAATGCAAACCATCTAAAGAGGACTCTCAAGACCGAGTCCTGAGCTACATCCAGAATTCTAAAATCATTCACATAGTCCAATCAAATTAGCTACCATATTAATCTGACGCATCGGTGGAGGTCTTACTAGTTGAATAGTTACATTTTCTTTCTTTATAAACATAGACATATATGTCATACACTACATACAGTATATACACTGGCACTACTATCAGAGAGTCGAGAATGTTTTAGCAAATGAATTAATATTAACACCTGACCAATAAGAATCCAGAATCCAACAGTCACGCTGTGGTGTAATTCAAAAATCTCGGTAACGGAAGACAAACAGCGTCGTTAAGGAACGGATAAGGGAAACTAGCTGAGTATAGTGTACGTACACCGGGATGTTGTGCGAGCAGGCTGTCTGTCTGAAATGATGCTGTTTTATTAACTTCATCTGATAGCTGCTGCTCGGGATCTGCCAATATGAAGAGAGATAAATGAAGCAGCAGAGCTCTTATGTGAAGTCTGGACATCGCAAAAAAAAGAGCAAGTTAGAGAAAAGAAGGAAGCCCCAGGAGACCTGCTTGCATAAGAGAAAGGGAAAGTGAGGAGGGGCGAGAAAGAGAAGAGAAACCGTAGTCTGTCCTGAATTCAGCCCTCTTTCCGCCTTGATCGTCCCTATCACGTCACACTTTTAATGAATAACGACACGGCAGCGTGGTGGATTCAGACATCTTGCGTTAATAAAGCTGCGCCTCTCTGAGACGTCCAGGGCGCAGAAATCAGCGCGCTCCCTCCCCGAGCCACCATCTCCCACCAACACTGCCCTTCATTGTTCAGTGGATATTAAAGCCTGCCGATGAAGGTGCACCCTCGTTGTCCAGACGCTCTCGTGAATACTTCTGCATGAAGGCCGAGCTTTATTCCGGCGCTCTGTGCTCTAACAGTGCTGAGGAAAAAAATAAAGCCGTGGCTTAAGTGCGGGCGCAGGATTCATCAGCTTCCAGAGCTATTACCAGAGCTTTTAGAGACTAAAAAAGAAAGGGGGAAAGGTGTCGAGCGCTAGCCAACTTCTGATTGGATATGGAAAGCTTCCTGGAAAGCAATTCACACTGGCAGTCCAGCACTGTCGGCTTTTTTTTTTTTTTTTTTTTTTAAATCGGCCGCTTTAATTACTTTTCTGCGGGCTCGAATTTAGTCCCAAGAGTGATCCAGAGTGCTTACATTTTATTCAAAGAGAATACGTTTCCTTTATTTAAAAAGCAACGGAGGGGTGGGGCTACACTCAAAAAAAAAAAAAAAAAAAACCCGTCACGAGGCTGTTCGTTCGGTTGCACGTCGCTTCATGTGCGTTATAAATTCCTCGGGTGTATTAATGACTACCTTCTTCACAGCTATGAGATGACTCCCGATGCAAGAATGCAGAACCCACAGTGCCGGTACCTGTTGATATCAATAAATCTTTACACGGTACACCGGAGCAGCAGAGCTTAACTAACACATGCGGTGTTCATTACTCAGCGTTTCCGTTCAGATGCGTCATAAATCTTCACAAGTTCGCAAGGAGAAGAATGTCCGCGGTGAAATCAGACATTGTAATGCCGACCGTCTAAAGAGGAACCTCAAGACCTGAGCTACAGCCAGAATTCAAAAACCATTAAAGCGGTGCAACAAAATTAGTCACCATACGTATCCGAGGCATCGGGGGAAATTTCACTAGTTGAATATTGCTACGTTTTGCTTCTTTATATGCATAAACAGCCCAAAATCTACATTTTGTCAGACGTTTTCAGCGAGGGCTAACAATTTCCAGCCGAAAGTAGCGAGAACGGCTGTTCGGGTGGGCGGGGCTAGCAGTGTATGCAAATGAGATGCAAATGATGACCAACAAGAGTAAAGCAAATACTTGTGTATATTCATATGTTGTATTCGATTGTTTTTTTTTTTATCAAAAGATTGTGAAATTATTATCATTATCATTATTATTATTATTATTTTTGTTCTCAAAGCTCTCGAGCCAATCAGAGAGCTCGACGTGTTGGACACAGTGTTCAGGTCGGGCAGATAGGTATCATAAATCCTAAAAAACAAAAACGACAGTCATTTACTATACAGATGTATTTTAGGTTTCGATTTTATGCAACGTCTATTGAAAAAGAGTGCCATATTAATGAAACTGAATTGGACTGATCAAACCGTTTCCATCAGAATGGTCTGATTATAGTCACATGGGTAGTTTAGTTTATGATCTGTAGCTGTCTTGTGCGGACATTGCGCTAGCCTGGCGGTAGTCAGTACGTATGTGTACGTATACGCTGATATTCCACTATTATTCCAAATACTGTTGGACGATATTTGGAATTTGATAAACAGCGTATTGTGTTTGAATATTCCGAATACAGCCTCAGTCCGAATTTTAGTATTTTTCCTGATTGACGTGTGAGATGTTATTCGGGTTTTAGGAGCAGTCATTGGACGTGGGAAATGCGTCTCAACGGAGGTTTTTAGGGCAGTTTGCGACCACATTACGTTAATCAGAGTACAGTATGCACGACTTCCTGAAAACTGAAATAACACTGGAATATTCATTCTCACT
>JAOVYU010000047.1:27687328-27697355 GCA_025674565.1 Synodontis membranacea
TAAAATGTAATTTATAACACTATTTGTACGCAAAAAAATAGGATGCCTAAGACTTTTGCACAATACTGTATATATATATATATATATATATATATATATAGCCCCTATATTTACTGTACATGCCTTTTTATTTGAAAATCATAAAAAATGTTTAGTTACAAGGCGCAGTAACTTTTGCTTGTTTAAAGAGGGGAAAAAAAGACCTCACTTGGAATCAACTTGTGGGACAATAAACGAAACGATTAAATGCATGACTACTCTCCTCCTGCAGTCTGTTATCTCTCTCCATCTCTCTGTACCTCATTCTGCTTCTCTCTCTCTCTCTCTCTCTCTCTCTCTGTCCCTGCCTGACCCTGCCTTTTTTTTTTTTTCTTTTTTTTTTTTTTTTTCCTGAGCTATTACATAACTTGTGACTGATTCTGTAATGGCCAGTGTGTACATGTGGATATCAGAGATCTGTATAAGCAACAAAAGGCTTCTGTGAAACATCAAATGGCTGCTGAGTAGGGGATGTGGGAGGAGATTAGGGAAGAAAGGGGTCGAATCAGGAGAGATCTACTGAACCGTATTGTCGTTTTCTTTTTTTTGTTGTTTTTTTATTTCTCTTCTTTTCTTTTCTTTTTTATTTTACAGGGGAAATGTGCTAAAGGGTGTTGCAAGTGAGAAAAAGCAACCATTCAGACAAGTGAGAAACAAAAAAAGAAAAAAAAAGAACTCCAACTGGAGGATGAAGTGTTAGCCAGGATTGATTCTGAGTTCAGAGTTTTAAGGTGCGGTTTTTAGAGGCAGAAAAAGTTTAACTTTTTACTTCCCGCACGTTCCAAGACCAAGGACCGTTTCGGTAATATCGACGTATATTCGATGCAGCAACGTAATATCCATCAACAAGTGGCGTGTCGATTTCGTTTAACCCGACTGCGCTGCCGAAGACTCGATTCCTATTGGTCAGAAGTTTTACGTTAAGTTTTACATCAGGTTTACGTTAATATGTAAAATCTTTTCTTGTAGTAACAGGTAATTCACATGGAACTATATGGTGGACGATCCACATAAATGGATTCGAAACATCTGTAACTGAAATACTACTTCGCGGAAATTCACTTATCGCGGTAGAGTCTGGAACGGATTAACCACGATAAACGAGGGCTTACTATAATTACAATGACCATATTTGGCGTGTCCTTCTGTGAAATCAAATGCATCAAAATTGTGACCGTCGTGTTCGAATGTTCTGGTGAAACCTTAAAGATTCTTTGTCGGCACTTTGCCTACAACGGTGTGTTTCCCTTTCGGAAAACCCCTGAGAAACGGTTAACTATCTAAAAAACCGACCAACTTCTAAAGACGGGGACATTCTCTTGGCAAAAAAAAAAAAAAAATACATTTGGTTTCAGAAAGCATTGTCTGGTGCTTTCCTCACCTTACACCAACCCAAGCCTGCTGCTCAACTGACTCAACTGACTCCCACACTGGTAGTCCTACCCTCTGTGTCTTGCCTTAGGCTTCTGGTACACCGACTCATCGCCCATATACTGTATGGATTCAAATTAACACGAAACAAAGGCGTATAGGAACATTTTGACATCGTGGTCCGATACGGAGCAAAGATGCAATTACTAAGGACTTACAATCTAAGACTTGTAATCAATCCTCGGCATGGGAACAGAGATCACTTCAGCGAATAAGATTAAAAAGGTACTGAGTAGAACCACTTACTGTACAAGCCTTTAAGCATTCAAAACCCACACCCTTGAAGAAATGGTTCTACTAAGGATGAGGACATGCACTTGGCAACAAATGCATCACATCTTCCACCACCAGGACCCTATCGCCCAGTGGACTCCAGCGTTCCTCACCTTACCCTCTACATCTTGCCCTACGCATATGACCTCTATCTGTACTGACTCCTTATCCATGTACTTCCATTCAAGTTATAGGAATATCTCTACATCATGGTCAGATATGCAGCAGAAACCGATTCTAAATTAAGGAAGTTGGTGTCATTATGACGGACTCCAACTATCCTTGGTGTGGGAATGGAGATATCTGGAGTTACAAGCTGGAGCTACAGTTGGACTGTTACCTGTGTAACCAATACACAGGCTATGATTAATATTTGCATTATATGGCCAAAAGTATGTGGACACTTGGCCGTGTGTGGTTCTTCTCCAAACTATTGCCACAAAGTTGGAGGCACACAATTGTCTAGTCCTGTCACTGGAACAAAAGGACCCAAATCTGTTTTAATGCCCCTGTGTACCATGCAAGGTCTTGCAAAAAGACACGGTTTGCCAAGGTTGATGGGAAGGAACTCGAATGGTCCTAGCCCTGGACCAGGCCTTCCTACTTGACATCAGTGCCTGAACAAAGCCACCGTAAAGCTTTCCCAGAAGAGTGGAGCCTGTTACAACTGCGAAGGGAGGGACCGAATCAACGATAACGCCCATGGTTTTGGAACGGGCACATACAGATGTGACGGCCAGGTGTCCACGTACTGTACCTCTGACCATGTAGTGTACACTGTTGATATTTATTAATCATTCAAAGAATAGCTAAACAGCATGGTATTGCAAATCTGTTTAGATGTTCGCCATTTCTTGGACCAGACATGCCCTCAGGATATCAATGGAATTTTTGTCATGTTTGTGCCATCTCTAACTCTAAAAACAAAAACACCTTGAGGATTGCAAAAATACACACCCCAGCCACAGTTTGAGCAACTCTGAAAATAGGTCAAATGTATTGAGGTTTATCGTTGCAGTATTCCTTTAAACCTCAGGAATTGCTGAATCAGTGCCACAGCCGCCCCAGCACTAGTCCAACTCTCGGTCCTATTCCAGCATTCTGCATGGTTAAAGTAGTTACACATGGCCAGGCTTTATCAGCTGTAGTCTTTTGGCAGTGCTGTAGTGTTGTTTGAAGGCTCTTCATGTACCTAATGTGGCCATTCGTGATTGGATATGTAATTCTGATCTGGGATCAGCTACACTGGCCTACATTCTGCTCTTGGTCAAGCATAGAGGAGCCGCAGAAAACCAACACAAAACCGGATTCAGAGCCGAATGCCGTAGAAGAAAGTAGCAATATCAATATCAAGATTCACATCACAAACACAGTGCTTATCTCAGGTTTTGCCTCCGGTATACCTTTCCTACTTTTACATTTAGCCCACATTGTGGCTGTTATTGACTTTAACTCTGTAAGATCACGAGACCATCAAACTCATTATATTCTACACGCCGGGGCTAATTATTCTCATTGTTAGTGCTCCGAGTGAAAGTCAATGTGTTTTATCACGTCAGCTATATTTCTTCCCCTCGAAGGTGGTTCAGACTTGCTCAGCAAGACTGGGATGGTTTAGGAAAAAAGAGGAAACCAAGGTCATTGCAAAGGCCTAATTTGAATGGGTTCGCATCATTTACCTTACTCTTTTACCTTTCTTTCATTTGGATGCAAAAAAAAATTGCCCGTCTGTAAAACTCATCTAAGTAGCACTGGGACAGCGATGACATTCATGTTAACGAAGCACTTTATCCTGCTCGGGGTCACAGTACTGTAGGTCCTGGACGGGACACTAATTAGTCAAGCAGACACACATTGACGAACTTACTCAGAAATAGAGGCGATATACAGTTGCCAATCGACCTATTATCGTGGATTTGGGAGGAAACTGGAGAACCCAGAGGAAACATGGACACAAGCTCCGGTCAAACCGGCGACCCTGGAGCTGTGAGGTCTGGAGCTGTGACGCCTTATACAAGTGTGACACATATGAAACGTTTCTTACACTTAACACAGGAAAGGTACAAAAGGTGTACCCATAAGTATACCACCCCGACAATGCAAACTAACATTTTGCTGTATGACCCAGTGACTTCTCAGTGACTTTTATGGCCAGCTGAACTTTAGAAGTACTTTTGTGGTACTATTTTTTTTTTTTTTTTTTTTTTTAGACAGCATTGACGGACTCACACTGGTGCCAATTTACACAAAAGACCTGCTGACTCTTTTTTGAAGCATTCAAGCTTGCAGGCTAGTTTAAATGCAGTGGGCCGATTGCCGCAGCAGCATTAAAGAGGAACGCATTCCAAGTCACTAAACCTATCACATGTTCAGTCTCAGTCCTTGGTTATCCTTGCAGGGATATAAGCTGAAAGATCTGGCTTGTTTTTTGGGCCAGAGCTGTAATTTGCTGCTTAAGACTGAATTTACAGTTGATGCCATTTTGACCCGTAGCCGACACCTCGACTATCCAAAGGTGACAAGCAACACTACGTATAATAATCAGGCTACACAATCTTCAATTGTGCAAATTATATGTTTTATGATTAAGTTCTCGGTTGTTGTTGTTTTCTTTTTTTTTACTTTCTAGTTTCCTCCATCACCCACAATGCTGTATGACTAGCAGCTGAAAGTGGTGCTAATAGGATTTAGCCCTCAGTTCATCTCCACCTAAAGAGACTGATGCAGCGGCACTTTGGTGCTTTTGTCTGTTCAGCCGTCTCGCCTCCTCATTTGCATACACAAACAGGTCGGCTTTAACTTTCATGCTAATGCCATCATGCTTGTTCTCTCATAGAACACTAACTAGCCACGTCAAGTTTCTACCATGAACAATTGCTCTGCATCGTTACATTGCATTCTGGGATATGGAGGCAAGTCCTGCGCCAACGCCTACATTATTTTTATGTTGGATTTCTTGTGAACATGACGCATTAGCGGTGACGGTAAACGGTAAGGAAAAATGCGCTCTTGCGAAGTCGTTTTGTTATTCCTTATGTTTAAGGTTTGAATTCTGTTCTCTTGTTAAATGTTATTGCGACTGCCCTAGCGATAAAACAATGTCCCTCTGTGACGTCAGTGTGCCACACACCCACTAACTATTCACAACGCAGGACTAACCGACAGATTAGCACAAGAATCTCTAAAGAGTTCAAAGATATCTCGAAATAAACACGGGTTTCAGGGTGGCGTTTTGCTTTAAGCTACTCTCCGAACCCTACCCAGATTGCCGCGAATTAGACAGCAGGGCTGTTAATTTATACGTTTATAGCACTGTCTAGGATTTCCTGCTACCTGCAAGCTCATAAAGAATTATGCAACCACGCATCTTCTGCCCATATGTTTACGACTCCAGTAATCAGCAGATATCGTATCGGGTCTGCTTAATGCATAAAAAGCGTGCAGCCAGTGCAGCCTAGGTCTCGAACTGCCACACAGTTCCTTATCTCTGGATTCAGTGTAAATAAAGCCTGGAGGCCCCGATGCAAGCTTCTTTGCAGCTGCGCTATTTTGTTTTATTTTCCTGAACTCTCATCCAGCGTTTCATAACCACTGACCCCTGAAGTCGGATTAACAGCTGTGCCAGCGTAAGAGGTGTGTAGCGTTAAGCCTTTACCGAAGTTTGTTGACACACACATTTAACTTGCTCCCTCCCCTCCATTGTTTGTTTTTATTAGGTCACTCCACCCTGACTGTTTACGCCATTGTCCCTGTATAGCATTAAAAAACATGCAAGCCAATGTTAATTATTTACAGTGTAGATACATAATGGCAGAACCCCGTGAACCTCCAAAGGAAACCATTTCCATGGCACAGGGGTTTCTGGGAAAAAAAAAAAAAAAAAAAAATCCTGATAACAGCGCACTGAAATGCATTTTGGTTCACAAATGGAAACTAGATAAGAACCAAACTTTGCCTCCTCGTTTATATTTACAGCCCGTGAGTATAACGATGGCATGAAATTATAGCGTTTAACAAGAAGTCAGTGAATCAAACTGCCTCCTGCTTATCAACCATGCAGTCTTAAAAACAAACGAACGTCTCATGCTCGGGTGTTTTATTGAGCTTAATGAGAAATCTGATCCCAGCTCAAATCTACTGTACTGGCCTGACAGCCTTCTTACTTATTTTCACATGAGGTTTGTTGGAACTCATTCTTCAGGTTTTCTTCTCTTTCTCTTTCTTCACACTTCCTTCGCTGTTTCCAGTGAAATCACTCTATGTGGTTATTTGACGTTACTTCAACAAACCTCTTTTCATTCAGTCCACTTCAAACCTATTACGTAATTCCCAAACTATCTCATTACCGTGATGCAAACAATCAGAACGCTGGAATTAACAGTAATCTTCAGAAAAAAATAAAAAATTGGCCAGAAAATTAAGAAATCTTGTTACCTTACAAGTATAATTGAAATCAAACCTAATTTGTTTGCCAGCAAGAAATGAGAGAGAGAAAAAAAAAAAAAAGCCACATATTGTCTTCCTCCTACCTTGCCATGGTGTCGGAGATGCAGCCTGGAGCTGGGTAACCCTCCCCGCAGGCGGACAGTGGAGCCTGAGACAGGCCTGGGCGTGTTTTCCATGTCTCCATTAGCGCTGTAACTGGAGAAATTAGATTCAACAAGGAGTTCGTCTGGTCCCGCATGTCATGCCGTGAAAACGACATTGTTCCTTGCGCTCCGATCTGGTAATGAAATGAATGTCCACCTGAATTAACACCGACAATAGCTGATGTGGGCACGTTATTATTCTCTTGGTAATAGCTGCCATCATTGGTCTCCTGTTTAATCCCCTTAGGCATGTCATTGTTTGGAAACACACCAAATTCATAGTTGCCATTAAGAGAAGAAATGGGAGGTCCCAGGATCCCGGAGAGACTGTATTCATCAATATTATCCCTCAAGGACAAGAGTCCCATGGGCTGCTGTGGTTCCACATAGTGTGCATTTGTGCAAGTCGCTTCCCTGTTGGGCTCAGTCTTTATATGAGATACAAAAGGGAAAGGTGGCACACTGCCGTTGCTGTTACCCAGACACATACTCCTGTAATCAGTATCTGGCTCATTTTTGATGTACTTGACCATCCCCATGGAGTCCAGGCCAACGTTAAATATTTCACCGTCCAAGCTCTCCACTTTGGGAAACTTGAAGCCTTTAAAGTCATGCTGTTGGCCATCGGGGCTGTGCATGTCATTCTGAACCAAGCCGAGGCTGCTGGGAGGACTTGACACAGAAAAGGTCCTGGAGGGGTTCCTGGGACTGGACATGACCATGGAACCAACTGTAGGCGGACTAGACCCAGAAGGCCTCATGGTGCCACCACTTCCTGTAGGACTGGACACAGATGACCTCATGTTGGTGCTGCAGGACGGCGGCGTCCTCACACTCCCCATGCTCTGGGGGCTTGAGATCGGTGACTTCATCATGTTAAAGGGGCTTGCTAGTGGTGGAGTGCCCATAGTAGTGCTGGACTCTGCTGGGCTGCAGGTGCTTGAATTGACACGGTGAGTGGGTGCCTGGCCTGAACCGACTGGACCCAGACCGGCTGGGCTGCCTAGGGAAGGACAGCTAGTGCCAAAGTAGGTGGGACTGGTGGTGGAAGTCACAATGTTGTTTCCACTTGGGCTGGAAATGCTGCTGGAGTCTTCAGCAGGGCTGGACAGAACTGTGGCCAAGGAAGAAGGTGTTGGTGCAGTGCCTACAACACACTCGCCAAGACTACCATTCGGTAACTGGGACATTGTTGGGAATGACGTTGGAGGAGCTTTCATGTTGGGGCTCCTTTTAGTCCCTGACTGATTGTCCTCAATCTGTCTGTCGCACATAGGGTACAGTTTTCCGGGACTGCCCTGGCATCCAGCAGGTGGTCCCTGCTGGCCAAAGGCAAATTCAGCCTCCCTGGCAGCATTCATATACAAGCCCATAGACTCAGCGACAGTTTTGGAGAGCTCTTTAGAGTCTTCCAGCTTGCGGCCACGGACGGAGTTGTTATATGCAGGAAAGGTGAGCTGCTGGTCAGGATTGAGCTGGTGCATCGGCATCTCAGCCTTCTTTCCTCCACCTTCCTTGCACTTTGGAGCTGGCTCACTGGATGCGTTACTCGCATTTACAATGTCCATCAGGACGTCACTGTTTATCAGAGCTCCCTCCTCCTCTGTCGTGCAGCACTGCTCCATCGATCCTGGCATCTGGGCCCATCTGTTTTCTCTGTCTGTACCTTCATAAATACTTTGGTATCTTTTGGACTCCATGCCTGGATCATTTGATAAACCTGGTGGGTTTTAGAGAGGTGAAGAAGAGTTAATCACTTTTGGTGGAAGTGACATCCTTTTCATTATCACTTTTGATATACTGTAACATGTTTGGAAGTTCATCACAAATTAAATGCACTTCCTTTAATACAAAGCACATGTAAAAAAAAAAAAAAAAAAAAAAAAAAAACAGTTTTGATGAAAAGTAGCTGACACTGTAGCCTGTCACACAGTGCAATCTTGTACATGACACATTTTTGCTTGTTTAACATTTTGTACATAATAAATTATAAAGTATACAGTTTAAAGTAAGTAAGGTCTATTAAGGTCAGTTTTCAAATGGCTATTGTAACCAGCTGAGTGGGGAAAAATAAGTTTAAGTCATTCTAGCTTATTTGTGCCTATTTTGTTACCTTGTAGCAAAAAAATCTACAACAGAACAATATCGTGTACAGTTAGGCATGTAAAGATCAGATCCCGATAATGAATATAATGAAAATAAATAGATAAATAAATATAATGGCCTGAAAGGCTGGATCTGTGTCCTAATGGATTAGACACATTTTATGACCCTGAATGCATGTTATGTCGACAGACATGACACGGATCATGCATGTGAAAAAATTACAAATTGCAAAATATGTTGTTTTTACTTGGCTTGTTTCACACCTGTGGTGTGTCACAAAACTTGACATCCGTAGAATTAAAAGAGCCGCTCGGATAATCAAATCGGTACGGTTCGTCGCGAAGACGCTCCGAGCTGTGACGACGCGTGATGTCATACGAAAATGGAGCAGAACCTCTGAGCATTTTATTGGTTCGGAAACTTTTTACTTTTTCTTTCACTGTAAAATACATTCCACGGGCCCCTACTGAACACTATTCAAATATCATTATATAAGTAGTAGAGCGTTTTATTCCTGAACTATCCAACAACGGAACACATGAAGTCCAAGATGGCATCTCTTGTAGGGTTCTTATTATTTGAGTTTTTGAGTTTTGCATTTAATAGCCTTCCGTGGCTCAGTGGTGGATGATTCGGGCTGCTGATCTGAAAGGCTGTGAGTTCAAATCAGAGCTCCGTTAGGCTTCTGGGTCTTTCGAATGAGAGACAAATAAACAGTTCAGTGTAATTTACTGTACGTGACAAGCCAAACCACCAAATAACTCTAAAGAAATCATATTGAACAAATCTGATCATGTATCCAAGCAGGTTAGAACCTTGGCGCAAGTTTTATGTTAAAAAAAAGAACAAAAAACTTTTAAAGTCTTCTTGACTCTTCAAACTGCTTCAAACGCAGACAGGGTTGAAAACTCCATGCTTTCTCCTGAACACAAATGAGCTTCTAAAACGCGATCAGACTTCTGTCCTAGAGCGCCATTCATCATGTGCGCAACAAAATGCGCGAGCCAAAAACATTTCTCTCTCTCTCTCTCTCTCTCTCTCTCTCTCTCTCTCTCTGTCTTTTTGCGCAACAGTGGCGTGCACGGGCCCTGTATATCCACATGGGGTTAAAACAGCTGCATGAAAAAAAAAGAAAAAAAAAAAAAGAGAAAAAACAGTACAGTCCAAAGCCAAAGGGGGAAAAAAAAAAATCTCTGCATGGAACAAGGCGCTTTTAAAGCAAACCGCTCAGTGAAGAATATGCGACTTTTATTATTATTATTATTATTATTATTATTATTATTATTATTATTATTATTATTTCTTTATTATTTCTTTATTTATTTAGTATTCGACCATTGGACTGAAGAGCAACACACACACACACACACACACACACACACCAGAACTTTCTCTCACACACACACACACACACACACTCAGTGACGGGTCTGTCATTCATAATCTATTAACCGATAAATAGAAACTTTAAAAACTGAACAACGTGCCACACACACACACACACACACACACCGTCAAACTTTTAAAAAAGGTTTAATCACGCACTCCCCCCCCCACCCCCCCCCCCCCCCCCCCCCCCCCCCCCCCCC
>JAOVYU010000047.1:27700579-27712030 GCA_025674565.1 Synodontis membranacea
ATATATATACACACACACACACACTTGTGGTCAGAAGTTTACATACAGTCATCATGGACATAAATATAACAGCAATATTGGGCTTTTTTATTTATTTTTTATTAACTGTCGTATTTCTGAGGAAGTTGATTGTTTTTAGAGTTCATTATTTTTAGAGTTCTGAATAAATTTGTGTGTGTCCTGGCACAGAGCTGACTTTTAAGCGCAGTCCATATATTTTCAATAGGGTTGAGGTCAGGACTTGTTTTAAATGTAATGTTAGCCTGCTTTATCCATTTCCACAATCAGCTTTGATGTGTGTTTGGGGTCAGTGTCCTGTTGGAACACCCAATTGTGTCCAGGTTTCAACAATCTAGCTGATGGTTTGAGGTTCATCTGAAGAATTCTGAGGTCCTTTATTATTCCATCCACTTTGTGAAATGCACCAGATCCACTGGAAGCAAAACAGCCCCAGAGCCTGATACTGCCACCACCATGCTTAACAGTTAGTACAGTGGTCTTCTGTAACTCTGGGTCATTGTGGATAAACATCTCAAATCTTTGTCTCGTCTGACCATAAAACTTTCCTACAGAAGGTTGTTTTCTTTGTCCAGCTGCAAACTTTATTCGAGTTTGAAGATGTCAGTTTTTGGAGAAGAAGTTTTTCTTGGACAGCAGCCTCTCAGTCCATGGTGATGTAAAACTCTCCTGACTGTAGACCGTGTTCCATCAGCTTCCAGTTCATGTCAGGTCTGTGCCTTGATGGTTCCTGGGTTGTCCCCGGCCATCCGAACCAATTTCCTCTCAGCCGAAGGTGATAGTTTGGGTCGTACTTGTAAAACAAACGCTTTTTATATTGTGCACAGAGAAGCTACCAGCTGGAGTCAGTCATGATCAATAATGGGAAGTTATGAGGTCTTGACCTTGACAAATTAAAAAACATTTTGGAACTTTCAGCACCACTGAATTAATAATCTAAATGTGTGTATGTGTATATTTTTGACCCTGTGTTGGTTTCAGAAAACTTAAACTTAAAATAACTTTTTTTTTTTTAATGTCTCATAATACTTTAATAATTGAATAATTTAAAGACATGATCCAGTGATACACTTTGCTTCACTACTAATATACTGTTCTGGATCTCAGTTTGGCTCCAGCGATATTAAACTCTGTTATAAATATTAAATAAAAAAAATGACATGTCAGTGTACTGATCAGCATGATTTAGTCTTCTGGCTACTGATCTGTACTGACTTCTCCTAGTTAGATGTAATGTATTGGTATGTACTTTTTAATGCTGGAAGGTTGCAAAAAATGCTCAGAGAAGTGAGGGTTATGTATTGTGTATGAGGTTACAAGGTTGTGTGTGCTTGGAGGATGACTGTATCTTTAAATTCAGGCCTTCAGTCAGGAGTCTCTTGGCTGAGCAGTTTTCCCGAGCCCTGGCGGTTGGGTCATAGCTGCAGGGGTTAACACACAAACACACATAGTTTTCCCACCCAGAAACCTGCTCCGCTCACAGCTGCTCACTGAGAGAACACTGCAAACACTGAGCGCACTGATGTAACTGTAACTCTGTGTGTGTGTGTGTGTGTGTGTGTGTATGTGTGTGAGAGAGAGAGAGAGCGAGAGAGAGCAAGGTGTGGGGCTTGGTGGGGGGGTCTTTTGTGAGTCTTGTGTCGTTGGTTAGTTGTTAGTTGTTGGTTTTTTTCTAGTTGAACTACAGCTCTTTTTTTTTTTTCACTTTTTACCACCAGGGGGTGCTAGAGTTCACTTCAGACTTGTAGGAACCTAAACAGAAGACCTTAATTCAGGAATGTTTGATTCAAATTTGAAAAAAACAAAAAACACCAAAAAGTCTACGTACGTACATCGCTAATGCCGATCTTCACGCTGCCACTATTGAGTAGAGTTTTCGAATTTGACGCAGGATGAATAACCGCGTACGTTTCAGTACAGTCGTCTTTAAACATTCTATTTCCGTTATTGTTTTTGTTAGCACTGTCGTCTCAAAGTGTTCTGGGTTTGAACTTGTCGGTCAGCTCGCTGGTTCGCGTGTTCTCCCTGTGCCTGTGTGGGTTTGTGAATGTGAATGGTTGTTCATGTCTATGTTAGCCCTGCGATAGATCGACAACCTGCCCAGGGTGTACAACGCCTCTCACCCAAGGTCACCTGGGATCGGCTCCAGCAGTCTATATGATGGATGTAAATATAAAGCTTATGTTTATGGAGCGTAACACACTCGGAGGAAAGCGCCATCTACCCTCTTCCACATACTGTACATGATGCCCATGATTGGCTAGCGTTGTTGTGATTGACAGGAGAAAAAAGTGACGCCATCCCTCCCACCCACAGAGCACGGACAGAGGCTTCCGGCCCGTGATAGCATCCGAACCAGACGATCAGGAGAACGCTTTTGTCCTACGCCGATTAGTATTCTTTTAAACACATCGTGTCATCAGTTTGATAATGATTTAAAAAAAAAACCTGTGAAAATTCTCCCTTTTATCCCTGTAGATTTTATCCCTTTTATCCCTGTAGTCCTGACACTGATTCATAGGATTGGTTCAAGCCACAACAGATGATCCTCTCCGGAAGCCATGATGGTTCATGCTTTAAAAAAAACAGACTCACTAAGTCATCACGGATTCAGTCACGCTACATAATTTTCACTTTTCATATGAAAAAGGTCTACAGTCTAACCACAGCCTGCCTGTCGAGGACCCGTGCTGTAATGCTTTATTTACAGTTCATGATACGTGAACTTTGCCAGAATAGCAAACTGCTCAAGGTATGCGCGTGATGATGCAGAAAATATGTCAGTCAGACCTTTTGCAATCATTCGTACACGATCCCGCAGATAGAAGTCTTTAGTTGTCAAAAACACCCTCCTGTGGAAACCGTATTCTCTGTATATTAGGCAAAAAAAAAAAACACTCGCTGTTGTGCTGTTATGTAGCGTGATGTAGCCCCACACCCTGATGTCAGTTGTTTTCCTGAAGAAATGATTGATATAATTTATAAATAAAGAATTATTTTCCTGACTTTTTTAATCCAATTCCCCCCAAGAAAGAAAAAGAAAATAATAAACCTAGCATGGGAGCAGGCTTTTTTTTTTTTATTTTTTTCTTTTTTTTTTTTGAAATTCAAGTAACAAACATTCCACTGGCACTGGAGACTCCTTCCATGAATGTTATACATTCTATACATTTTATTTTTATAGAAATGATAACATGTTACAATGAGACTATTAATATAAAACCACAATTAGGGTTAAAGACAGAACTGGTTTCTGTTGCAGAAAGTTAATCAACACATTCCGACCAATCAGAATCCAGGACCCATTATATAACTCTCTATAATTCTCCCGGCGCTGACCAGCCGTGACAAATAACGTACCGTAAATTACTCGCTTAATGACACCGAAGCGCCGTCTCGTCTGTAGCAGCGCTGAATATTCCTCCCTCGCAGATCCATCGTGTAAGGAATTCTATCAGTTGCTAATGAGAAGTGAGACTATTGACTCACAGATGATGTTTTAGCGTCGGGGAAGATCAGTTTAGTCATTTCTGAGAGCTTCGCAAGTGAATCAACTTGTGTTGGAGAGCTACTATTCCTTGGAAATGACTAATTCATTTCATTTGGTTCATTCTTGGGAAACATTTCTGGGGCAAAGTTTTATTACATTTACAAGAAGATGGGGAAAAAAGAAGACTTTTGTTTGATTCACAAAAATCTAATTGAGTTTATTAGAATCAAGGCTACGAAGTAGTTTGGAGACTTGGAGAGCTGTGACACTTCAGAGGAAGTTTAGTTCTGTAGGAGCAAGAACATGAAACAATGCACAAATATAGTACCATAATGTTCCAATAAATAAAGAAATAAATAAATAAATAAATAAATCCAAGCAAACCAAACCAGCAAACAAACAAATAAATAAATAAATGCAATTACATTTTTTTTTAAATACATGTAACAGTATTTTCAATATTATTTCACATTTATTCATTATTATTTCATATCAAAATTATATATAAGTTCATGTCGTTCATGTTCATCGAAATGAATTTTATTATAATGACGACTAAGTACCGCACCCTTCATCTTTAGTAGCGAGACCGCAAAACATGATCGCAAGCAAAAACAAGCGAATAATTAAAAACATTAATTTGAAACACATACAGTGGATGTAAAGAATTTACCCGCCCCAGAGAAACTAACATAAATCATGTCATAAATAAATAAAGAAATAATTAAAGAAATAAAGCATAAATGAATGAACATTTGAAAAATGAAACGTATGAGTAGTATCTCGGTCGTTTAAACCCTCTGGGTGATCTAATTATTCGGAGCAGCCCCTATGCTGTAGGTGAAGGCGGTTACCCTGCAGCAACGCTCCACTGCCCATGAGGCATTTGCAGAAATGGCAAATCTCATCCTGTGTCTTCGGTTGGTTTTTGCATGCCTAAGAAGTGACTTAAGAACTTGAGAAATTGAGCCTTCCTGAGAAAAGCCTCAACGCCTCCTGTTCACTGATCTTACAAAACGTTAAGCCGTAAACTACTGACCTATAATTCATTATACTCTGCTGTGCAAAAGAAAATCTGGAACAGGATAAGTTGATTCATTTTTACCAGGAATTAAGGGTTTACGTGCAGATCTTAGTGCTGTTGTTGTTTTTTTTCGTCACAGCTGCTAAACCACATGAAGGGTTTGGTAATGAGCGGGGAAACGGAGCGATGAGTTTTAGCATGTTTTCGTGCTAAAAAAGCATGCTAGAATGTTCAGTACAGACTCTAGGACCAGGATTTTAGCACAATTATTCCTCCAGCCCTGAACTTCTCATCCTGTTCACTGATATCTGACCTCCACTTTATCAAAACATGAACGGCGAGCTTGAGCAATGCCGGGAAACCTTATACGTTCCCCCTGTTGTCTTCCTGGTTTGCTACAGTTCATGCTTCCTGTTTCCTGTATATTAATCAGTTATTGGCTTTATCCCCCAACGTGCTTGAATTCTCACGTCTGATTAGTCCGAAGGTGTTGATGAATTTTCAGCAGCTCTGGCAGACGTTCAGGCTGGGATTCAAACCGCAGCTTTTCTTGCTTTGACTCATTTCTTGAAACAGTTTGAATATTCCCGAGACTCTGGGTGCATTTGTCAGCACAGCTCCTACGGGACAGAACAACACCATAGTCCACTTGCGACAGATTACAACTCGCACAAAACACTGAACTCATGCTTCAAAGAGTATCTGGTGTCGCACACATTCTTTTGTCATTGTGTCAGTGGCGGTGCTCAAAATGTTTAGAAGTTTTGTCACTGTGAACACTGGACCAAGAAAGTGTTCCTTCCGTCCAAACCTCTGCCTTGTTTTTAGTCTCGAGGTCGACGATCATAGACTTTCCACCATGCAGAAAAGAGTTCTCCAACTGGATTCAGGAATGGAGGGAGAATATGATTTAAGGACCTCCATCAGCATCCTTTAGAGCAGAGGTCCCCAACCCCTGGTCCGCTGATCATTGATGAAAATTATGGTTATTTTTCTTTCTTAGATTTCCGGATTTTATTTTGAAAAGCGACTGTTTCCGCCCTCGCCTCGCTACCGCACTTGACTCTGGCACGGCATTTCACGCGTCAGCCACACAAGCTAACCCTTGAAAAGAAAGTGCCAAAAACAAAATTCACTGGAGAGCTTTATCGGGAAGGAACGAGCAAACGATGGGACAGCAGAAGGGTCGCAGACTGCCAGCAAAAAGAAAGCTGCGTTTAAATGAAAATACCAAGATTCCTACCCAAGTTACGGCTTCGTCACAACAGGTGATACACAAGCTCCACACCTGCTATGTGAACCCCCGCGCCTCTACCCGGTCCGCGGAAAAATGTTCATGTATGAAACCGGTCCGTGATACAAGAAAGGTTGGGGACCGCTGATCTAGAGGAAAACACACTATTCCTCGATGGCGTTTGTAGAGTGGAAGCTTACATTATCAGACGTTATTACAAAAAAAGGTTTGGTAAGAGTCACGTCTTACCAAACCTCTCTCATTCTCTTGGACATGATATTTGTAGAAATTGTGGAAGGATGTCAGGAGATGCTGGGTGTTGTAATATTGGAAATTCTCAGATATTTATGTTTATATGACATATTATTATATTGCCCCCGCATTGGCAATCTATTCTACTGTGGCTAGATTTCCTATGGCACTTGGGCCACGTCTCCTGCCTTTGAAACCAGCCTCGTCCATGAACACGAGACTTCAGCTCCAAAAATTACATTACGAAAATTCCCTCTCAGTGATATTTCTGGAGTATATTCCTGGAAGTTTGGAAAAAACAAATGGATTATTGTGCTTGTGACGACTAAAACGATGAAAGAATTCCTATATGTTTTGGAGAGACTATACTACAACTCTTTCACTGAGAAGCGAACGCATTAGTCTTGATCAGCAAGACAGATGCACTTGATAATTGTGCAAATCATAGACAATTGTACTCATTCATTCGCATAGATGTGCTATGTCACGAGAAATTGGCTGAAAATAATGAGAAATTCAAATATGTCATGAATGAGTGTCCAGTGGTGTGGAGATTTACAAAATATTATTGATCATTTGAGCACTGGGACAAGAAGAAAAATTGAGGAAATAATTTTTATAATTCTTATAACTAATTCTTATAATAGTTTCTTATAATGACAACATAAATAGGGACTCGTGCTATATAATCTGAAATGTGTGGCTTTGTATCATTACAGTAGTTGGTATGCTGAAGTATTCGGTGAGCAGACGTTTATTTAATTTAATACTGATGGGAGGAGTCTCCAGCGTCAGCGCTTTGTTATTGTCAGAGGTAAAGGTGTAACTGTAACTTGTCTAACTTGTCTTGAGGCATTTCTACAACATTAGCTGTTACTATAAATGGATAAAACATATGATATATGTGTCACTCAGTAATGAATCTGAAATGATAACAACTGTCATATTGCGGTGCTGTAAGAGGAATCAAACACGGCAAGGTGCGCTTATATAGGAAAATAATCATCCTCAGGGTGGAAACGTTCTTTATAAAGAAAAGAATAAATAAAAACATAATTAATGTACTGGCTATATAATTAATTAAATAAATAATAATGACCAAAATAAGAAAGTAGTCATAAATATGTAAATATGTAATTGATATAAAAAAGCAATAATCATAATAATAATAATAATAATAATAATAATAATAATAATAATAATAATAATAATAATAATATTAATTATGATCACTCATATGGTGAAGTTTCTGATAGAGGTTTGCTATCACCGCTATCACATAAGTTATAACAGGAAGTAACCTGTTTTTTCATTAAATATAACTATAAATGGATAAAAAGTCTGTTGTTCTTCAATTACCAAAAAAATTATAATCGAAGGCAAATTGCCGTGGCTTAAGATGAATTTTGGATGTGCGGGTATGAAAAAATATCATCACACCACCTCACTGTTGATTAATTTCCTGTAATGACATGGCCCATAAAGTCTTTCCTTACTTTATATATATATATATATATATATATATGTCTATATAGTTCCTATTCATTCTTTTTCTTTTTTTTACATTAGCATGTCTGAACGGATTACCTCTGCTGACCTTTACCATCAGTACCTGACTCTGACTCTGAATTTGGATGATCAGTTTTGCATGACTAACTAGAGAACTCCAGGTACACCAGAACAGGCAGATTGAATAATGTGTTTTTCCTATTATGCCTGTGATACATATTCAGTAGGAACACCAAATATGAGACGCGGCCCTGACTCCGGATCGGTGCATTATCCTTCCTGTCTTCATCACGGAATAATGTGATGTTTACTGAAATTGTGTCAAGTAGATTACAGATTAATATGCGACGTGTTTCCTCACATACATTCTGTTCCAGATGCCAGGCAAGCACATTGCAGCTGGATAACAGCAGCAGTCGAGCACCGCGGCGGCCCAAAATACTCCCAACTAACCGCCACGCAGATGTGACGATGCAACACCATATGTTTCTGCTGCATTCTTTGCGCTACAGTGTTAACTGAAGGTCCTAACATTGATATATATATTCTATGTATATATATGCCAGGTTATGGCTGCAAAAAATGGTTTCTACTATTTCTGTTTTTTCCACATCCTATCAGAGCATCTGAGGACACGGATACAGGACGAGATAACGGCTGGGATACATCTCCATGCAAATAAATGCACTTGTGTTAATTCCGCCTTTTAGTGCCCTTAATCATTCCTCATAGACGGACATGAACCGATATCCACCTACGCATAACAAAGGGCTTATACCTGGCAACCAAATACACACAAACAAGCTAGTCTGGTGTTGGTGTTATGGGTGAAGCGGGTCACGCAGACAGTGATGTAGTGCTCAGGTAGCCAAGAGGCAGACAGGATTAGACTCCCCTCTCTCTTTCTCAACTCGAATCCCTTCTTGCTCTGATGTGCCCTTTCTTTCCTCTCCTCTAATTTTCCTTTATGTCTAAATGATACAGACTCGTAGTCTGTTCTTATCGATTCCTCCCGCGCAGCATCGATGCGCCTGTGTTCTTTATTGATTGATTAACATCTGAAGTTCCATTAACCTGAACCAACCATTAGCTCACTTTAAAAACTCCTGCTAGGTTAGGATTTCTAATTACTTAGATATGAGCTTTGCCTCCTCACAGCTCTAAAGTCCCTGGTTCAGTCCTGGAGTTCCGCATGTTCTCCCCATGTCCATCTGGGTTTCCTCGGTGTTCTTTGGTTTCCTCCCACCTCCAAAAAACTTGCCATTAGGTGCACTGGGTAGGAAAAGTTGCTCATAGTGTGTGTGTGTGTGTGTGTGTGTGTGTGTGTGTGTATGCGGTGCCCCACAGAATCCCATCCTGTCCTTTCCTGTCTTTTACTCAGCGCTCCCTGGATGGGCTACAGATCCAGATCAGGATAAACTACTTCCTGAATATGAATGAATGAATGAATGAATGAATGAATGAATCAGCTCAAGCACCCCTTCCATTTGGATCACTGTTCTTTCTATTCATTTATATTTTGGGTATCGATTTGTCAAACAGATTTCTGGGTTCTAACTCCAGCCCTTGTCACGACTGAGGAATATTTACCCCGCATAAACACCAGCGTTGATTTTAAGCCTGAGGTCACTCACTTGGAAAAAAAACCCTCCAAGTTGCTTGGTGTGCACATCACAGAGGACCTCTGCAGAAAGTTCAACAGCACGTGCCAAGCCAAGAAAGCCAAGCAGGTAACCTCTCTACTCCCAGTCTCATCCCAGATGGCTGTCTCACTGTGCGGAACAGGAAATGCAAAGCCTCAGACCGCAAGACAATCCAGAAGCTTGCGTGGACAGCCGAGAAGATCATCAGGGTCTCTTCTTCCCGCCATCAATGCCTCCTTAAACAAGCTCTGTACATGCAAATCAGCTTCATTTACCAGCCTCTAATTTATTTTATTCTTTTTGTTTTCTTGTTTTTTTTTTGTATTCGCCTCACTTCTTCTCCTGCAGTTTTTACATACTGACCACAATCCAACTTCAACTCGAAAAGTGTGCCTGTGTACAGCTCTTGGAACGACTCACTCATTCTCTTGTTTTCCTGTTTGTTTGTTTGTTGTTGTTGTTTTTTTACCAATTAAAATTAATGGCATTTTGGAATCAAAGACTTCATTTGAGAGAAACCAAACTTCATTTCTCAGCTCAGACCCACTCACCCAACACACACACACACACACACACACACACACATCCGCCACGAACTGCACCCGTGCTTTTTTTTTTTTTTTTTTTTGCACTGTGTAGCAATCCAACTCAGATATTCTTGCAGAAAAGCTTTCTCTTTCTCTTTATACGTAAACTCATTTACAATTTTGCTGACCCTCCACTGACCCTGGAGACTCTTCAACTTCCTTACAGAAGGTTTTTTTTTTTGTTATTCTCCTGAATAACGACCCATTTTTTTAATCCATTAAAAAAAAAATAAAAAAAATAGCTGTAGATAATGAACAGCATCTGTCATAGACGTTTCTTTGAATTACTTTTTCTTGGAAATTCGGACGGAACGGAATTGGGCTGTGGCATAATGAAAAGGAATAAATGCACAAAATGTTATGAAGTTTGTCACGTTTAGGGGGGAAAAGATGACAGACTCGTATCATCTGAGTCAAATGAGCTGACCGTCTGTAACCAAGTCCTGCCACTGACTGTCATTAAAAGTGATTAAAATGAATAAATAGTTTGGAATTTTCAAAACAGAACGGTTGTATCGAACGTGGAGGGAGACAGCGTCGAATCCTTCGCTCCTGAGTTCCTTTCTGCCGTGTGCATCCTCGTTCTTGTCGAGATGTGTCACTTATCACAGCGAGTGAATCTGACATCTACCTGAACCAGTCTGACGGCTCTCAGTCATCTAACCAGAACTGAAAAGTGGATAGACCGAGACTTCCTTCCTGGCAACAGTGTATTATAATCACACAACACACACACACGCACATTTGCCACAATAGCTCTGAGTCAACATGACTAAAACGGGAGTTTCTAAGAAGGCTGTTTTGGCAAAACAAGTCACAAAGCGTGTTACTGACACCGCCGAACAATTCCCACGAAATTGTATTTCCTTGAAAGTGTTCGGGCCATTTGTCTTTAGAGTTATCAGATTTCTATTTTTTTGTTTTTTTTTCCTTTTCTATTAGTAGTCGTCGGATCGAATGGAGGAAAATTAGAGCAGGTACGCCAAAGACATAAAGAGACACGCACAAACATCACTTTTCGAGATATTTCTTTCGAGGAAGTGTTCGCATCTGTTTGTAATAAGGCTGTAGGAATGGACGAGCAGGTTTCGAATGCAGTCTTTGTCTCACATCGCATTCGCCCGTGCACGCGCTCCTTTCATCTGACTATAAACCATAAAACCTTTACAGAATTTCATTAGTATTTAATATTAATATTTAGTAGTATTTAATAATGCTATAAGCCTTAGTTATAGAAGGTGCGGAGTTGGTTGGATTCACATAGTGTTCAGTAGCTACTGTTTTAAAAGGAGGTCAGATCAGGACAGTGATCTTACGTGACCTCTTGGAATGTTGACAACCTAAAACCTACTTGAATATACTGTATTCGCTCAGTCGACACCAACTCCTTTCACCCAAAGTCAGCTGGGATTGGCTCCAGCTTCCCCCTTGACGCTGACGGATAAGTGGTATTGATAATGTTTGGATGGATGGATGGATGGATGGATGGATGCACCATTAGAGAGGATTCTAGATGACCAATTTGTAATTTTTAAAATATAGTCTATGAAAGCTATGCACTGGTGAAGAGAGAGAGAGAGAGAGAGAGAGAGAGAGAGAGAGAGAGCTCCTCATCGAATTTGAAGTCTGTGCACTGCACTCAAGTTTCACTCAAGTTTAACTTTGACCCAGTTCAAGGTAACCTTTTCAAAAAC
>JAOVYU010000047.1:27759976-27773398 GCA_025674565.1 Synodontis membranacea
GGTTCATCGCAACAGGTGATACACAAGCTCCACACCCGCTATGTGAACCCCCGCGCCTCTACCCGGTCCACGGAAAACTTTTCATGCGTGAAACCGGTCCGTGGTACAAGAAAGGTTGGGACGGCTGCTCTAGACAACAGAACCAAAGCCGAAAGATGTGGGAAAGTGGGCGGTGCTTCTATTAATATTAATAACAGAGCATTCAAAACAATTACGTGATTGCTACTCATTCCAAGTTCATATGTCACGTGTTCTTCGGACATGTTTTTTTTTTAGTCAGGAAAAAAAAATTGTGAAGAATTTTGCCTTGCGTACATTTTTCAATTTGATCTTCAAACGGTTAACCATCATTAGCCATCTTGTAAGGCAATTTGGATCTGAAATAAAAAGAAAAATCTGAATTTCCTTATAAGCATAAAATAAGCACTTATAAGCACTTTTATAATCAGGTATTCTGAAGTAAATAGAAAGTTTCTTCAAACAAAAGCAAAGATAAACTTTGCAAAGACTGGGGCAGGGAAAAGGAGATTATGGCATGGATGATGTCCTGCATCAAACGTGACCGTGAAGGAATATATCATGCTCTGTGAGATGGACTTAGCACATGTGCAACTTTATCATATGAAAGTTATAGACAGGTAATGGACCACTACAACAGTTTTGGGAATAAAGACTTTTGGACAAAAGTACATCTAAAACCCAGAAAACAAGCTGCTGGACTGCATGTTGGATGAGCGTATGCTGTCGAGTCTTAACCACCTATTATGAGATAGTAGCCTATAGTCTAAATCACGTGTCATAGCCTCTAAAAAAACTGCTTTTAGAATCTAACACATACATACAGGAAATTTTCCCGTGTTGAGGTAAAAAAAAAAAAAAAAAAAAAAAAGCTATATTAACCATTGCTTGTTGACTTTGTTGATGAGATGTAGCAGGAGAAAGCCTCTAAAATGACACTAGAACACAGAGCCCTCGACTCATATTGACTCTATTAATGTACAGCTGAGTCAATAGAATTGATTCGTGTCCAGGGAGCAGCTGTAAGTGCCGGGGAGTTTTTAACATGCTCGCTGTTATGGTAGAACGTTTCAGACCCATGATTTTCAAATCCATACCGCACGCCGAGATCAATTTCTGCCTCCAGGGGTTAGTCCCATAAAGTGATTCCATGAGTGCTGCGATGTAACTGATCACGAGTCCATGTGTCCAAAAGTGGGGCAAATTTGTATAAATGTGGCAGGAGTCTTGCAGAAGAGGGATGAGTTTGCTCCCAAGCTAAAACCACAGGCCCAGGTATAGCATCTGAAAAGTGTGTGTGTGTGTGTGTGTGTGCATGTGGGCATCCTGGCTTTTATTCAGTTTGTTTATCTAAATGACACGTCACAATCTAAAGTTTCCCAAAATCATCATCTTAACTCGGAGAGAGAGAGAGAGAGAGAGAGAGAGAGAGAGAGAGAGAGAGATAGTGTTCAATGTGATGCTCGGCCTATGTTCAAAATTATTCCTGATGACTGATAATATTGGCTCGACTTAATCCATTTTTCAACCACTGCTTATCACTTACAGTCCATTTGATATAAAAATGCTTTCTGTTATTCTAGTGACAGTATGAGATTTAAATTATACCACTAATTCTAGGCTGTTTTCACACTTGGTTTGTTCGGCCGGTGCAATTATTCGCCCCTCCCCCTGCCCCCTCTGGTCTCCGTTCACATTGCATTATTTTGGTTGTGAACCCTGACCCGTTTGTGTCATCAACACGTAAGGAACAGTTGTGGTAAGAAGTTTACATACAGTCATCATGGACATGAATGCCATGGCAATATTGGGCTTTTTTATTATTATTTGTTTGAACTGTTGTTGTTTTTTTTTTGGGAAGAACGATCATGCAACATATTTCTTTAATAGAAGAAACACAAGAATTCGGTGCACAAGTTTGAATTTATTTTGGGTTTTTCGGAAACCAACACAGGGTCAAAAGTATACACACAGCACACCTGATATTTGGTTAAACGTCCCTTAGGAAGTTTAGGTCAGGACTTGTTTTACAGTAAGCGTAATGTTAGCCTGCTTTATCCATTTCCACAATCAGCTTAGATGTGTGTTCGGGGTCAGTGTCCTGTTGGAACACCCAATTGTGTCCAAGTTTCAACCATCTAGCTGATGGTTTGAGGTTGTGCCTAAGAATTCTGAGGTTCTTTATCATTCCATCCATTTTGTGAAATGCACCAGTTCCACTGGAAGCAAAAAAGATTTGTATTTTTTCTGTTAAAGATGTACGTTGTGCCATCATTCTTCCCCAGAAACACAACACTTCAAAGAAATAATAAAAAAGCGCAATACTGCCCTGACATTCATGTCCATGATGACTGTACGTAAACCCTCGACCACAACCGTATATTTATCAATGTTGCTAGGCAACGATGCAAAAGAGAGGCAAAAGGACAAAGGGAGTCATGCACTTTCCGGTACCGCTGCCATAATTTTATTGACTTTGATTCGGCGCTCTTTCACGGACCTCGAAAGATTCCTTCGCATGAGCTGCTTGCTGAAAACTGAGAACATTTCAGATTTTTCCTCAGTAAACAGGGTTTTTCTCCATCAGCGCACGTCCTGCACATGCTCGTGTGACCGACGCACTTCCGGGGTACTTCCGGGTTTTAGATCGGATAGCTCTCACACCAAATATGAACCATACCCCAGACCCCTGTTTTCTAGAACACTTGGGTACAGTCCCTTGGTGTGCAAGGAAAACAACGTTCACACCAACAACAAAAAAACTCAAGCGGACCCCATTCCTGCTCCAAAATCTCCAGTGTGAAAGCACCCCTAGATTCTGATTGGTCAGAAAATATTGAGTCATTTTGTGTAACAGCAGCCGTGAACGTAGTACCGACTGCAAGGCAAATCACAGGCTTATACGTATCAATGCACTTGTTCTGATACGTTTTAATGACTCGTACAGTAACAGCTGATTCCTATGGACTTTACAGACTTTATCGCAGGCGGTAACATCGTTTAAACTTAAAGTTAAACGCTGTTGTTAAGTAGCAAAGGAAACTTTCTGGAAAGAGATTTTTATGTAACGTTTGTGAAAGAAGGGTTCAGTCAGTGTTAATGTTTTGAGGTCAAGGGGTTTTTTTCCCTCCGATGAGAAAAGTTTGCAGTTTTAGATAGAGGAATAAAACACTTCAGGATGTCAGGATGTGGTAACAGTAACTCCTGTGCTTTATTTCTTACTTATCTTTACAGTATGGTAATAATAATAAATGGGACAACATGTAGTTACAAACTTTCCTCATACAAACTTAGTGTTTAGCTAATGTTTCCAAAAATTTATTTTTCAGTATTTCAATTCAATCGCTATCATTACAGTTATTTTCCAAAGACTTCAGTCCATGTTAAAGCACAGACAGCAGCTGATTGTCCACAGAGGCCATATGTCATATATCATGACGATAGACAAAGAGTCCCAGCTGATGCGGTTTTAAAAAGACAAGTAAATACGTAGGAGTCTCAGCTGAACACCAGAAGAACACTAGTTCAGTGAACCAGGGTGTGGGGTCGCTAATCGCTGTGGGAATTTCACACCTGAGTCCCATGTCAAAGCCGTCTTTGTCTCCCACAATCCCCGGTGTGTCGGTAACCAGTTCCCGCCCCTTCCCTTATGTGTTAAACTGCTCATTTGTGTCACTCTTCTCATCAGTAATCGTGACCCCATCTGCAGCACAGCGGCTAAATTAGCCTTTCGTTAATTCGTCAGCTTAATAAAATCTGGTGTCTTGGGAGTCTGTTCCCTTGTTATGTGGAAATAGAATTGGGACTTTTTATTATTATGAGTTTATTATGCCACTGAAGCTTTTAAAGTATATTCATGGTTTAAAGGCTGAACCCGTGAAGAATGCAGAATGTAAAAATGGGGATTTGTGAAACGTTATGGACTTCAGAAGTGTGAATATGTCACACAAGTTCAGCGTTCGGTCTCAGCATCTTGCTCAAAAATAAGGACTTTCTTTCCACATTTTGTGTCATATTTTTGTGCCTCATTGTCCAAACTCTGAACCGCAATCTAACAATAGCTGGGTTAAAAATAATCCAATCTGGGTCGATTTGGAGAGCCAGTGGCGGGTCCAAAATGGGCTGACCCAGCTTGGGTTGTTTTAACCTGCGACACTGGGTTAGGACTTTAAATTTTTTAATAAAAATGATCATCCTGCTTGGCCGTAGATTCCCAAGATGTTTTTGGTACAGTGTACGAGTACATAAAAAACTATTTTCATGTTAGCACAAAAGAAGCTTCGGGTAGTGCATTTTCTCTACATCACGAAGCCTTCCTCGAGAAAACATGATTGCACAAATTCATATCCTGCACATTCTGAAGTCATGAGTAAGAAATCTAAAATTTAAGACTAAGAATAACTGGATTCCAGAGCTAGCTGATGATCCAAGCTAATCTTACTGTTAATGTAAGGGTTACGTAGCAGCCAAAATGTTTTTTTTATATATTATTCTATAGTTTTACAAGTTTTTTTTTTTAGGAATTTAAAACAAATATTATTATTATTATTATTATTATTATTATTATTATTATTATTATTTATTACAAGCCATATTTCCCCCTTGTTAGCTAGTGTACTTGTTGTCAGCATGCCAACATTTGGCTTTTGGTCCACATGTTAAAAACGATGACCTGCACAATGTCTAAAGAAATATAATTTCAAATGGTCAGAGGGGTTTCCAAGTAGAACCTTTAGGAATCTAAGAACTCTTAGGGTCCACATAGCATTTTCTTTCATCTGAGCACTTTGTAAGAAAACTGCTGAATGGTTTTGTTTCTACAACAAGAACAACATCTTGAAAACCGCCTACCGCTGCATGATTAGCTACCTGAAAAGGAGTGACAGTGATGAAGCCAGTGTCTTTCTGAAAAGTTCAGAAAAGTTCAACTGGGAGCACAAAAAAATGATGGGAGTGCTTACAGAAAAAAGACTCTTGCTGCAGCGCTTTTTCTCTAGGCAGCAGCATGAGGTGCCATGCACTCTCTCCTCATTGGAAATAATCGAAAAAAGATGCTGCGTCTTAGAAAAAAGGCTGCCTGGACACGTAAATATCCTTGAACCCTTTTCTGTAAAGCATATATTTAAAGATATTAAAGGATTTGTTATACGCAACCCTACCAACCTTTGCATTATGTATTTTTCCATCGTTGTACGCTTCACTTCAAAATATGCAAAATTCGTCTGATTTTTCCCGACAAAACAAAAATGCTGATAAGCCCACTTACATAACAATCTGGAATGACTAAAAGTGACGTAGCTATTTTGAACTCTTTGATATGTACCGACATCCTTTGAAGCCACGCCCCCTTCGATCCAATTTTTGATTGATTTTCGATCGATTTTCATGCTTGAACGTTGAGTACTTTAAGTAATTTATGTTTAAGACAGAATATGGCACAATATGACATTGCTCCATCAGTGAACATAGTCGCGAGAGGAACCACAGCTTGATACAGCGTGGCCTGTTTCCATGCCAACAGATTGACAGCCTGTAGTAAGTGCAGTAACTGCTTGAGTGTAACGAAATTTTTGCTAGAATTGGAAGTTAATGAACAGTGAAATATCTCAGTGTTGTTGCACTGAATTTTGGCACGCACTTAGAATGCTCTCTTCCGGTCCAGTAAGTTGACTGGAGCTAACTGTTGTTTATACGGGGTTGTATTGTAACAACCATGAACTTTGAGGGGAAAAAAAGCTGCTACTTGTCTGTTTTGGGAGGTTTTTTACATATAAATGTCTGCACATCTTAACAAAAACAGCTAAGATTCCCCGCAACACCCCTGTGCCCCAAGTGCCTGAGGGATACTTTAAAACCCTGTGTATATGCACACTACAATGTCTACCTTAGAGAACCAATTTGTTTAAAAGGTTTTATTGACACAACCCCAAATACTATGGATGGAATCTGTCCAGAACAGTTTTTGAAAGTTAGCATACAACTGCAAGCAAACATTCCCAGTATCCACACCCTAAGCACCATCCAGCCCGATAAGTTCCAGACTCTTGTGGGACGAAACAAGGTATCATTGTCCTCTTTTCCATCTACTCATCACAGCTCCTGATATCAGTTATATTCTTAAACCTCTATATCGTTTCCTATGCCGGCCTTCATGAACCCAATCCAGCCACCACTTCACTCAGATGCTAATGCTCGTCCAAGCCGCTGCTGCAGACTCAGCGGTTTCACTGCCTCCAAGTTTCAAGGGCATTGCAAAAGAAAAAGGTAAATGAGTTCCATGGCCTAGAAGCTGCCTCAGGGTTTACACAAAGCCCAGTGATGAGTAGCACTCCTGCTGCCTCATGGGATACAAGTGCCCGATCTTGACACCCTGCTGTTGCCATGAACCCTCTCACCCTTCGGACATCCCCGATTCATCCTGATACTCGGAGCCCTTGTATTAGTGAATGATCTTCGGCTGCTGTTGATGGTCCCACGTGGACACCCTAAAAATGTGCACTTCACAAAAATTCACTTTATACTCACCCTTGCTTCAGTGGATAATCTTAACCTAATCATAAATATAGTCCTGTGTTCGTCCAAAGCCATGATTTTAAGTGCATGTCTTTCATCAATTGAAGAAGTAGCAGATTAGTAACCTGTTTGAATGGTGCCTTAACTCCTGTGCTCTACCAAATGCAAGGTGGAGGGCGTTCCGGATTACCTTAGCTATACTGTGGAATTTTAGGACTGATTATTCAATATTGCTTTCGTACTTGATTGTAAATGAGCAAAATATCTTAACTAGTGCACTAAATAGTAAAAATGATTGGCGTTTTGGACATAAAAGGAACCACCGGGACCACAGGCAATATACAGGGTATCCCAAAAGTCTGGATTCGTAGGCAATTATTTTACACAAATATTTCAACAAATGCTCAAATTGAGCAACATCTGTATACAGTAAAACCTCGTTTATCGTGGTTATTCCGTTCCAGACTCTACCGCGATAAGTGAATTTCCGCGACTTAGCATTCTTTATTTATATATAGAATATTTTTGTAGTTTGAGCATAGAAAACCTGTTTACGACCTTTTTAATATGGTTTTTAACATTATTAGAGCCCTCTAGACATGAAATAACACCCTTTGGTCACCATTACACTAGTATTACCCAATATATTAGACAAAATCAGAGCAGAATTAGCAGATATGAAGACATGGAGTTGAATGCTAATCGATATAACCCTAGCCCTAACATCAAGCTTTGTAACGTTTATGGTAATGTCAGTGCAAGCATATGATCATACTGGAGCAAAATACTTAAGGGCTATATGATGGCTAGCTTATTACGAACTAGCTCAACGTTCATGGTTCCCAGTTACCTAGCAACAATGTTGTCACGGCATTAGCATTATCACAACAAGTGTTTTGTTTTTTCACCTTTCGAAAGCACCAGGAAAGCACCGAAAGTCCGTCATGGATCATGAAGAGAGTACGGCATTGATAAATGCACTGATTTAGCGAGAATTAAATGTGCTTTTGATTTTCTTTGGTGTTTTTTTTTTTTCCCTCATATGATTCTCCACAATGTTGTTAGTTCCTGTGTGACAAAGGTCCATTTTTAGAGCAGCTGCATGTGCTGTAGTGCCAAGCTGTGCCTACCCATGCACACACACACACACACACACACACACACACACACACACACACAGGGTAAACTTTCAACAGTTTCTTCAGCTGTGTGGATTAAGTCAGTAGCTTTTTGGACCTTTTTACCACATGCATCTGTCTAAAAATATGAATGCATATTTCTGCTTGCCGGAGTTATGCAGAACAGATTGAGGAAAATGCTTATTCATTCATCCATCGATTCAGTCATCCCTTCTTGTGGTTTCCATTTACCATCAGAGTGTGGATTTGAGTAGGCCTTTGGGAAAGGGAGGGCTCAATTTAGCACTGTTACCCTGGAATGTCGGTGAAAATACTCGGGATGTCGGCCAACACCGCAAGAGTAAGCGACGAGAAGAGAGAAGAGAGAAGTGGCCTCGGCGTGCCCTGCATTCCACCCGGACAAGTGAAATGCTCGAGACACTCTGTACCGAGTCTCCCAAAAGCAACGCATGAAGAAATCCGTCTTTCTGACAGCACCTCCGATAAGCAGGAAGTGTGTGTTTGTGAGATAAAAAGAGCTGTTAAAATTTGGATTGCAGCTTAGTAGCTGTTTAGTGCATTCCGGAGATTGTGGCAGGCTATAAAAGGCTCTTTCATCCGCAGAGCAAGTCTTCCTGGAGATATGTGATTAGTGGAAAAGAGCTCGTTTCATGCGTAGGAAGCGTGAGGACTGATCTGGGATCAATTGCTGGCGTTTAACGTCTATAATTATGCCTCATAAAGCGTTCACCTTCACATTTTAATGCATGCAACTTGTAAAATATAGCAATGTACAGTAATAGCAGTGTAATAAAGTGTTTATATTCTTATCATGACATCCTGCAATTCAGTGTGATTAAATGGCCTTTATGGAGCTGCTTCAAGGTGAACAACTTAACACTGAGAAGCCTGAGTAAATACAGAAAGAATACAGTATACAGCATGGAAATTAATTGGCAAATGAAATTGTACTGAGCATTGGTGACCCCATACATGTATTCCCGTAGTTAGGGAATAAACCTTTTAAGGCATAAGCGCATGTTCTTACAGGAAAATAATCAGCAACAATGTGGTGTGATGAAGCGTTACTGTTACCGCCCCAAAGTTGATTATTTTCCTTTAACAGCATGTCCTGAAGTAACAATTATTTTCTGCAAATTAAATAACACCATAGTTGTTTTCATCAGTTTATATTTTCATTAACTTTAAGTTAACTACCAGTATAGGAGCTGTGAACAGTTGTTCCCTCGTCAGACTATCGAAACCTTTTGTAATCTATCTTGTGAAGTAAATAGTAAGTAAAATTAGCTGTGGAACCTCTACAAAACTAGTGACATCACAATACATTTTTTTTGGTACATATTTTACATATACACTTATTTTGGTACATACTAGCTGCTGTGAATGAGCTGTTGCTAGAGAAGCCATTGAATGTTAGAATAAGTGCATTAATAGAAACAGATTTGAAGTTATACTGTGAGCTGGTTATTCACCTTCTGTCCAATATAGGGTTAAGATTTAAGATATATAAGCTTAAGATAAACTATTTGTGTAAACACCTCACAAGCATGCCTTTCAGAGGAGAAAAGTGAAGACCTCACTGTACTCCTCCTCCTCTTGCCCCTGACAGGTGAGAGCTACGTCTGCGCCTCCAGTGAGCCCTTCCGCAAAGTGGACTACACCAAGAACGTGAACCCCAACTGGTCAGTGAACGTCAGGGCAGGCACATCGCGTTCGCTCTCTTCTTTACCCATACTAAAGAATGAGCTGAGGGAGCGAGAAAGCAAGGACTTCATCCGGCCCAAGCTAGTGACAGTGATCCGGAGCGGTGTGAAGCCACGCAAGGCCGTGCGCGTCCTCCTGAACAAGAAGACGGCACATTCGTTCGAGCAAGTGCTCACGGACATTAGCGATGCCATCAAGCTGGACTCGGGAGTGGTGAAGAGACTCTACACGCTGGAGGGGAAGCAGGTAGGAGGGTAAATTAGTCATCAGTTCGCAATCATGAATCAGTAGAAGGCTGAATGCAGAAAGATTTAGTGACGACTAAAAGGGAAAAAAATCTATAATAAATTATAAATGACTTTTGAGTTGAGACTTGCTCGAGGGCCAGCAGTGGCTCTCCAATAATGCTGTAGTGTAAATTCAAATACATTATAAATGTCAATGTTGTAAATGTAAAATGTAAAAAAAAAAAAAAAAATTATAAAGTGGTAACGTTATCATTTACATGTAAAGTTAATGCTGCAGTGCTTTTGGGAAATTCATCATCGATAGTAACTAATTTCTTTTCTTTTTTTTTAACCATATCAAAACATCACAGTAATGCAATTTCGCACTTTTACGATTTCAAAAAATGGTTAAAACAGATGCAATGATATTTCGTCTCATTTATCAGTCATTCAGTACAATTATGACTGACCGTCTCAGCTCAAAAGTTCCAGCAACACTGGGTTTCTTCATAGCCGCACGCGTATGTTGACAAACGCCAGTCAATGTAGCAGTGTGATACTGACAAACCTCCATAAAAGGCGAAAAACTTTGAGCTGAAAACATCAGAATGACAACTAAATGGTGAAAGAGAGCCTCTTGGCTGTGGCGTTCTCGAAATCTTAAAGTAACGCAGCTCAGCCACTGCAGAGCACTCACAGTATAACCAACCAAGTACCATTTATAGGGTACCATTACTTTTGTCCCGAATGAACGGCTAGACTTATTCGTCTTAATTTATGGATGTGTTCTGTCATCGAAAGACACGACAGAGTTTCTTAACGTACATAGTATCACGTTACCTCATCACCAGTTGATCACTCACAGCTCATCTTATTGAGTCTCCTAATGCAAATCTAGACACAATCATGAGTGCTCAAGGGATGCAAAAGTTTTTCCAAGCTTGTTGGATTTTCACCAACACTACGTGGCTTGTTTAAATGCTCCTGAGAGCAATATCCGAATAAATTTCTTTGCATCCAAACCTCGTGCGTTTTGGATAAACGTTCATTCCAGTGCATCCGTAATGAAAACATTATGTCAAAATATACACCATATTGGTGCGTTCATAATCACTACAATAACAACACTAATACTTAATAACCTGCTACAATTTTGTCAAAATTACATCCTTTGCTGGACTGTACGAAAGGGACTTTTTTCTTGCCCGTACCATATCGCTAGCATGTAAAACCCTGCCATGCGTGACATTAGCCATGAGGGAGTGTTGAGTTGAGAGGCATGTTATAGCGTTATTTACATTTAGATCGTTCAGCCGTATTGCATCAGCAGCTGTTTGAGGCCACCTGCTCCCTTTTTCACTTGGCGCTCAGATGGACATTATCTCCACATGGGACGTGTGTAAATAGGATTCTAGTCATGCATAAGAAATCAGTCATATGGTTTACGAACGATTACTTATGGTCTATTAAACATCTTCCAAATGTCCGTCTAGGAACGGTTGGTACTGAACATCCTAACGCAAGTTTACAGCTTGTAAATATTCCAGGAAATGTGTATCAGCATCATTAAGTGTAAAAGAGAAAATAAGAGCTGCACTGCAGCATCCTGCAGTGAAAAGGAGAGCACACACACAGATGGGCTTGGAATGACTCACAAAGTAACAAGCTAGAGAAATCAGACGTGACTCAAGTGCTGTGTTTATTTCCCAGACGGGTTTTTCAAAACTTACTTATTCTTAAATTCTTTAAACCTTCTCCTGTTCTAAATGATCTCTTTCGTAATACAAGAAAGGCGAAAAAAAAAAACACTCAAGGGAGTGATATTAAGGGAAAATAATGAACAACGGGATGGTGGATGTAGAGGATTTACTGCCCTAAAGAAAAGATTTTCATCGCAGGTAAAGGTCTTCTTAGGCTGGATGTAAAGCAGCGTCCCTAAAACCCCCGTATGCATGATTAACACGTTCATGCGTTCCATCGCTTTTATAAAACAGCATCAGGAACAAAATAAAATGGTCAAAAAAGGAATTCATTTTTTTTTATATTTTTCATTTTTAATAATTCTTCCACCATGCAAAGTATAGCGAAGGGAAAGAAATAGTTGGATTTTTTTTTTTTTTACTATGTGTATATGTTTTGACCTTGAACGAAAAAATATACATTCATAAACACAAAGAAAGTTATGTTTAAGAAGTCAGATTAATAGGGAGAAAGTATTAGGACAAAAATATGTACAGTATACGGTGGAACCTCTGGTCATGAACGCTTCTGATCACGTACAAATCGCGTTACGACCAAAAAGTTGGCCAAAATTTCGCATCTCTTCACGACCACACGCTCGGGTGGCGAACAAAAACACCCTGGATAGTCTCGTATTTCCGTATTGCAAATGTTACTTAAAAAAGTTCTGGATAAAAATGCTGCACAATCTTGAGCAAATTGCACCTGGCTTCCTTATAAAAGACATTGTTTGTGCTGTTGTTTGTGTCAGTAATGATCAGTCATGGTGAAGGTGAAGGAACGTCCTACATTTCTCAAGAACAACAATATTAAACACACGAATGGTGGAAAAAAAAAAAAGCTGGTGAAAAGTTCTTTGAACCACAACTTAATCGTTCCATGATGGGTGCACAATGCAAGATTTTACAACGTGCTCTCAGATTAGTGGTAAAGAGGTTAAAGAGAGAAGCAACTGGACACCTGAAAGCAGATGCACAGTTACACAGAAAATAAAAAGCAATAAACTCATAACCTTGAGCAGTTCAAGATGATTTGACAAAAAGGAACAGGACATCGGAAAAAATTCCAAATTCCATCTGAACGTAGACATAGCCACTTATTAACTTATTAACTATAACTTATCACTTATCCCTATCAAACATACCTTTATTTATGAGTGAGATTCTGCAATTATTGAGTTATAGGAAATATGACATAACACTGAACTTGAGCTAACTTTCATAAAGGGATTAAAGGTACAACTGTTCGTAACCACAACCAAGCAATAAAAGCCTTGTGCTGGTGTAGGAAAATAGTGAACAGTTCAAAATGGCCAACTTTAACCTCAGTGATGATTATCCTCTTAGAACGTCACATCCTGGAGTGTTTTACGCCTCACTTCCGCCCCTTTTGGACCAAAGCTGAAATGTCGCACGAGCAATTAGATATAGTTTGGCCATTTTAACTCTCCAACCGCGTTCTGTGAAGAGTTTCTGCCCACAGTCCTCTTACTAGTAGGAGAAGTGCCTGGACTCAGAAACACCCAACATTGCCATCGCTACATGGCTTCATTATCTCAGCTAGCTATTTAGCAAGCCGATAAGGCTGCGTACATTGTTTCCAGGCAAACAGACGACGCAAACCCAGATAACTGATGATTTGACACCAAATAAGGTCGAGTCCGGGCATTTAGAGGTCAGGAATGGGAATCAGATTTTTTTCAGGGCATTTGGAATCTGGGCCAAAAATAGTCAAAATGTAACCATCCATATCTAATGCTTGTGCGGCATTTCACTTTTTAGCCAAAATAATTAGTGTAATGTTCATTCTGGTTCATACCGTGCCCGAGATATGGCCCTAAGTACAGTAACCCCTCGTTTATCACGGTTAATCCCTTCCAGACTCTACCGCGAAAAGTAGTATTTCCGCGTAGTTAGAGCATAGAAAACCTGCTTATGACCTTCTAAATACGGTTTTTAACATTATTAGAGCCCTCTAGACATGAAAAAACACGCAATTTTTTGAAAAAAAAGTTCATAAAAAATAAAAATAATTGACTCAAGACAACCGAGCGCAACCCGCATTTTCACTGTCTCGATCAA
>JAOVYU010000047.1:27773498-27786435 GCA_025674565.1 Synodontis membranacea
CAAGACAACCGAGCGCAACCCGCATTTTCACTGTCTCGATCAACTTTTTAATGAATATACTGTATTTGAAAAAAAACCGCGATAGAGTAAAGCCGCGAAATTCAAACCGTGAAGTGGCGAGGGTCGACTGTATGAGATAAAAATAAATAAATAAATGTAAAATAATGCCTCAGTATAGCCTGTATTTTTCTTCTTCTTAATGATGATGATGATGATTATTATTATTATCATTATTATTATTATTATTGATAAAGTGATGTGAGCTTTAAGCAGCATGAGGTTTAGTAATGACAGCTATTGCTGTGTTTTTTTTATTTGATGACATCAGCAGTAGTGTGTGGTGTGTTTGAGATCTGCAGGCAGTCGCGAGGAGCGCTTCCTCAGCATGCCGACTCAATCGGCTGGGATTATGCAAAAATCAACCGGAAGAAGAGTGGAGCAGTTCAGCGATTATGATAATACTGAGACTGAGTAGGAGTCGAGGCGAGCGCCGAAGCTCCCAGCAATGCTTTGATTTCCATTTCCGTTTCTTTCTGCGCATCTGTCTTGTGCGATTGTTCTTTAGTTCTGTGAATTGCGAGACCTCCTGGATGAAAATGCGTATATTATTTGATTCCCAGTGGATTGCTTACCGTTCCTATGCACTGTGTTTTTATAACATAAAAAAAAAATAAATTCCACCTATAAATGTGAACTATACCAGCAAAACCTAAAAAAGCTTTTCACTCTTTTTAAGCAAAAATTCTACTGTAAGTCATTTTTAACTTTGCTAGCAGTACGCCTTCAAAACTTAAGGCCTTCAAAATATAAAACAAAGTAAACAGCTTTTGAAAAAACAGATTTGCTTACAAAGTAAATTTAAATAAATAAATAGAACGACATTGTAATAGAGTGATGGAAAGACGGAGCTTGTGCAGCAGTTATGAGCAGAACAGTGATGATTGTGCAGATCGCACAGGCAGGAGTCAAATTTCAGGAAAGCCCCCGTGACATGAACAACAAATGACTCATAGCCTGTAAGCTAAAAAAATGCTTTCTAAGAAAAACCGCAATGAGAAGTTATGTTAATAAAAGTGTAAAAGGAAATGAACGGAGCTTAAAGAAATTCCTTTCTGTTTCATAGATGCAGTAAGTGCTGAGAAACGTCCACCTGTCAGCTTCCATGAAGGAGGCGTGGCCTCTGTGTCTGTCAGTCTCAGTGAAGGAGGCGTGGCCTCTGTGTCTGTCAGTCTCAGTGAAGGAGGCGTGGCCTCTGTGTCTGTCAGTCTCTGTAAAGGAGGTGTGGCCTCTGTGTCTGTCAATCTCAGTGAAGGAGGTGTGTCCTCTGTGTCTGTCAGTTTCAGTAAAGGAGGTGTGGCCTTTGTGTCTGTCAGTCTTAGTGAAGGAGGTGTGACCTATGTGTGTCAGTCTCCATGAAGGAGGTGTGGCCTATGTGTCTGTCAGTTTCAGTAAAGGAGGTGTGGGCTTTGTGTCTGTCAGTCTCAGTGAAGGAGGTGTGGCCTCTGTGTGTGTCAGTCTCAGTGAAGGAGGTGTAGCCTCTGTGTCTGTCAGTTTCAGTAAAGGAGGTGTGGGCTTTGTGTGTGTCAGTCTCAGTGAAGGAGGCGTGGCCTCTGTGTCTGTTAGTTTCAGTAAAGGAGGTGTGGCCTCTGTGTCTGTCAGTTTCAGTAAAGGAGGTGTGGCCTATGTGTCTGTCAGTCTCTGTAAAGGAGGTGTGGCCTCTGTGTCTGTCAGTTTCAGTAAAGGAGGCGTGGCCTATGGGTCTGTCAGTCTCAGTGAAGGAGGCGTGGCCTCTGTGTCTGTCAGTTTCAGTAAAGGAGGTGTGGCCTATGTGTCTGTCAGTTTCAGTAAAGGAGGTGTGGCCTATGCGTCTGTCAGTTTCAGTAAAGGAGGTGTGGCCTATGTGTCTGTCAGTTTCAGTAAAGAAGGTGTGGCCTCTGTGTCTGTCAGTTTCAGTAAAGGAGGTGTGGCCTGTGTGTCTGTCAGTTTCAGTAAAGGAGGTGTGGCCTCTGTGTCTGTCAGTTTCAGTAAAGGAGGTGTGGCCTTTGTGTCTGTCAGTCTTAGTGAAGGAGGTGTGACCTATGTGTTTTAGTCTCCATGAAGGAGGTGTGGCCTGTGTGTCTGTCAGTCTCTGTAAAGGAGGTGTGGCCTCTGTGTCTGTCAGTTTCAGTAAAGGAGGTGTGGCCTTTGTGTCTGTCAGTCTCAGTGAAGGAGGTGTATCCTCTGTGTCTGTCAGTCTCAGTGAAGGAGGTGTGTCCTCTGTGTCTGTCAGTCTCAGTGAAGGAGGTGTGTCCTCTGTGTCTGTCAGTCTCAGTGAAGGAGGTGTGGCCTATGTGTCTTTCAGTCTGTTATGAGATCAGACTGTTATGAGATCACCTGTTCTCATTCATAACAGATGTATTTTTAGCCTTCTGTGTCCAGTTCATGGAATTCCAGTCTTTTGCTTGAAGTTGGGTGGTGATTGATATTTCCTAAAGCTGTCTCTCCACCTGCTACTCTACAGCTAAAAGTTGACCATGTGATCCTCTGCTTCATCAGAGTAGATTTGATGCTGCCATATGCCATTGTTTCTAGTGCTGTGTGCGTTTCAGTTTCGCTAGTCCATGACTTTTATCATAACTTCAGAAGAGCAATATACTGTAAGTGAGGATGGTGAGTTAAAGAGCTCCTCTAATGTTCTTGCTAACAGGAAAGAACCACTGCTATGGTGTAAGAGGAACAAAAGGTTTCTGGTATTGGGAAATAATCAATTTCAGAGTGACACCAGATTATTTTCCAGTAACAGAATGCCCTACACACATTGATATGGTCGCAGTATCCATGACACTGTAATCTACGGTTATGCGTGTGTGTAGATGACAGGATGGGTCATGAGGATTTGGGGGACTTGGGAATGTCAGACATTCCTGCAGTTGGATCAGCATGGAGTTAGAGGCATTTCTGCTTGTCACATACAATTACAGCAGACGCTCCCTCACGGGTGAGACCGTGCTCTGAGGCGGTGTCTCCTGAAAGTAGGCCATCAAAACACCCACAGTGAAAAGGGATGTCTGCTGCTCGTGTTCTTTTAGCTAAATTCTCTCTTCGTCTTCTCCAGATCAGGCACAAAATACTGGAAATATGCATCAATTATGTATATATACTATAAATGAGCTTCTGTCACAAATTAGCATATTTGTCTAAAAATGTTTAATACATGTTACTGTATGTGTAACAACCTACTCTGTTTTTAGCATGCTAGGATGCTAACACAAAGCCTAGTAAAGTGCCATCTGCTTCGGAACATTCTGAGGCCAGGTTTTAGCAGGAGGAGGGGGAAGAGACCTCAGCTGGACTCCCCGCCGAGACTCCGTCCAGCTCTGCGGTAATTAGATCTAAAGTCTGCGAGGGCAGATTTCAACCGCAGCTGGCAGGTGGAGAGTGCTGAGGCTAACGCAGCTCTGCTAATACAACACATTCTCGGTCCAGCAACACTCTCGATTAAAGCCATAGCCGAGTGCTTTTTTTAACGACTGTGTTTTACATCTCAAAGCTATTGGCTAGAGAAACGTGCTGCAGGGTTAGGATCAGCGCAGCCAACCACAGAATACGACTACCAGTGGAATTTTCATGATTCCGGGTACATTCGAGTCTCTACGGTTCTTGTACTAATCTGGAAAGCCTAGAGAAATATGGCGTGCAAAAGGAACCTTATTATTCTTAATATTCCTATTTTAAATGAAATCCCAAGACACAGCGATGCCAAATCGTCAAAAGTCCGATCCAATATTTCAGCACTGTCACATCCCCGAGACAATCTTGAGACAAAATATGGATAAGGATATGTTATTGTACGGTTTGAGGACAAGCCAATGATTTATTTATAATTTATTGATAACCTATTGAATAATTAGTTTAAAAAAAATCAGTTATTTTACTGTTTTAGATTGAGTTTGAGCACAAATCTTTTCATGTCAAATCAGCTTTCAGTCTATTTGTAATTATTAAAAAATGAAAAAAGAATAAAAAAAAAAATAGCAAAGTATAGTGTGACATTTGTGTGTAATTTCAAAATAAATCAGAATTTTGGTATTATGTCGTCATATCGCCCAGCATTAATTCAGATGTGTCTGCATGGATCCCTTTCTGATTGGGACTGTTGTCCAACAGAACCTTTATTAAGTATTTCTCGAGATGAACGACTGAACCTTGAGCAATTAAAATGTAATCTGTAAAATCTGTAAATATGATTATTATAAAAAAGTCAAAGTATATTTATATTTTATCTTCTACCCCGTTATCTTTTAAGTTAAATTGCGCAGTCTAAGAAAGAGCGGTTCAGGATACCTTTCACTGAGTGTTGTACTTGTGCAACTATGCACGTGACAAATGAAGAATCTTGAATCTTGAGTTTAGCAATATCACACTCACGTTCATGAATATCGGCCCGGTTGTGACTCTGTGGTGCCGTAGCTAGCACACTTGCGAGTGCGATATTGCTCGTACTCTACAATATTATTATATTCAGATACAATGTGTACAAAAGTTTGTTCTGTGAACAGAAACAGATCCCAAAGAAGCCACACTCACTTTATAGCAGGTCAGCTAGCTGGATATGAGACTCACATTGAACTGTACGTTCCCGCTAAACGTGCTAGTAAAATTTCCGTCCCTTCATCTTTTTCACCTTCATCGGACAAGCTTTCATATTTCATGTCAAAAGTTTGCATTTATTTATGCGATTTATGAAAATGTATCGTTTGATATGTATGGCGATGATGCCGCTAGCTTCACTGTCATAACCATTTCAAACTAGGAAGTGGAAGTTTACAGTATGTGGTGAACACAGATGAGTGGAGCGATACACACAGTGAAACGTCCCGCTGCCTTTAACGCCACTCATAAGATCAAACCTAGCTGTTGTATAAATATGTAACGCTGTTCTTAGCTTCACATTAACCTGCATCGCACCAACCCACTGTTGATTACTTTCTTATAACTTCCCCAAAGTGTTTTGAACAAAAGAAGGACAAAATCCAGTCTGTAAAAAAGACTCTCTTTTGACATCTCTAGGCTTCGTTCGTTAAACATTTTCCACACCAGATTCATTATGGAATGTTAAATGACAGAATGACAGACAATGTCCTGTATTATCCCTCAGTGTTTATAGATGTGTTTGACCCAATTTGTCAGCGTGGAATTGCATTATAACGTGCATTACCCCTGCTCTCAGCTGGGCTTCTTGTGATTAGCTGCTAATGGCAGCTGTTGACATGCTAATAGAGCCTGTAATGGTTTTAGAGGAGCGGACGAGGACGTCGGATTGTCTCTAGGGGTGTATCAGTGGGACACTTGGGACGGAAGCTCATAAACATTTTATACTAGCAGAAAGACGAAGGCTGGAGTGGGGTGGGGGTTGGGTGGGGTTTAGGCCCGTGAGACATTGTTCATAGTCGCACGTAGTCTCTGGCTGGGTGCAAATGTCCTGTATGACTGTGTGTTTATACCACACAGCCAAATTCTATAATCAATTCAGAGACAAATCAATTTAACATTATGCTGGTGTTAATTTTGTCCCCCTGTAGGAGTTGAATCTCCAACACTTCTCAATGACACCAACTCACTTACACAATTGATTCCTTTAGTGTTCCTTTCGATTCAACTCTAGCGCATCTCAAACAATTTGAGTATTTAAGAAGGTTAAAGTGCAAAATATATTCGAGACTATATTCATTACTGTAAACTTAAATGTGTCAGGCATTTTTCTATTTTAATTTTGCCTGTTTTAATTAAACTATGGCCTATAGCTCAAAAATGTAAAAATAAATAAATAAATAAAAATTTTTTAAAAAAAATCTCAAATTATTAGAATATTTCATTCCGAGGTTGAGTGAGTTACGGTATAAATACAGTGTATCTCTCAGTCTAGTTCAGTACACACAACCACAATGGTGGGGGAGACTGCCGACTCGACAGCTGTCCAGGAGATGATCATCGGCACCCTCCAAAAGGAGGGAAAACCACAGAAGATCACCGCTGAAAAGGCCAGCTGTATCAAATCATATTAATGGAAAGTTTACTGGATGGGAAAAGTGTGCTAGGAAAAGGTGCACAAGCAACAGGGATGAAGAAGTCTATTCAAGACCTTGGGAGAGTTTCACAAGGAGTGGACATCAAGGTCCTAGAGTCTGGAGGAAGAGTGGAGAGGAGCAGAATCCAAGGTGTGAAGTTTCTGCAGTCTGTGATGATTTGTTGTTTCATGTCATCTGCTGCTGTTGGTCCACTGTGTTTTTATCAAGTCCAAAGTCAACGCAGCGTCTACCAGGAGATTTTAGAGCACTTCATGCTTCCATCTGCTGACGAGCTTTATGGAGATGCTGATTTCCTTTGAAAGGGAAGATAAGAAACACCCAGCCCAAAAATACAGACGAGCTGAAGGCCACTATCAAAGCAACCTGGGCTTCGATAACACCTCAGCAGCACTACAAGCCGATCACCTCCATGCCACGCTGTATTGATGCATTAATTCATGGTAAAGGAGCAACAACCAAGTACTGACTGTTTAAATGAATATACTTTTTTTCAGACGTATTACATTTCTGTATTGTAAATCAAATCTCTGAAGCAGGAAATGCAGAGACACGGAGAACAATCATGAAAATTGTTCATCCTCAAGTAGTGCAATTGATATATTTTATATTACTTTACTTTATTCTGGAAATGTTACCACTTTCCCTTCTTCAAAATATCACAACTTGTAAGTGTTGTGTGAATGTCAAGGATTTTACATTCACACAAAATTATTATTAGATGTGAAATACACTATATGGACAAAAGTTTGTGTTCTCCTGACCATAACACAATCATATGTGCTTTGTTAAACACCCCAGTTCAGATTGAGTCAATTTGCTGTTATAATAAGCTCGATTTTTCTGGGAAGGCGTTCCACTAGATGTTGGAGCGTGTCTGTGGGGATTTGTCTCCATTCGCCACATGAGCGTTAGCGAGGGTCAGGCGCTGATGTTGGGTGAGGAGGCCTGGGGTTCAGTCGGGGTTTCAGTTCATCACAAAGGTGTTCAGTGGGGTTAAAGTCAGGGCTCTGTGTAGAACCACTCAAGTTCTTTCACACCAACCTCAGAGTACCATGTCTTCATTGTGCTGCACAGGATCACTGTCATGCTGGAACAGGTTTGGTCTCTTAGTCCCAGTGAAGCGAAACTGTAATGCTACAGCACACAACAACATCCTAAACAATTGTTCGCTTCTAATATTGTGGCAACAGCTTGGAGAAGAACCACATACTGGTGTCATGGTCAGGTGACCACAAACTTTTGTCCATAGTGAATATATTTTGAATCCTGTCATGGCATGTTTTATATTTCATTAGAAGATATGAGAAAATACAGGAAGTTATGAATAATATGCATTCATTACGACCCCCTGTTCATCAAGCAACATTAAAAATAATTCTCACTGAATTTGAATGAAGCTTTTTTTTTTTTTTTTACATCCAATATGATTCGGTCATACAGTATATTTTCAAAACCCTGAATAAAATTGAAAACACACCTGAGCTCCGGATTAAACCCAGGATGCTGGTGGTTTACGTCAACCACATTACCACTGCACTATTATCTGCCCAGGGTTTAGCTATGTTAATGTAATACTGTAGCTGTTCATTCCGGCCCGTGCCAATGTCCTCATGAGATTCCATAATGTAATCGGTTTATATTGATACTGCAGGAATTGATCATATTAACTGTACATATTTCACTCTAGTAACTAGAATCGTGTCTAAATTCAGTTTAAGCGTTGAGTTTTGATGAAAAAGTTAATATTTTTATGTAAACTACACCTAATATGTGTTCTTATGTTCTCTTAAGTTGTTCTTTCAGTGAACGTGAAGGTCGTTTAGAAAAAAAAGTCTAAAATTGGATTTTTTTTTTTTGCCCTTTTATATAGAAATATTGATTATAAAATCACTAATGGAAACTACATTTAAAAAAAATCAGTAGTAGTGATTTTCTAATCAGTGTTGTCGGTGAATTTTCTAAATATATCTATATAAATTGGCAAAAAAATAAAATAAAATTTTAGTGTTTTTTTATAGACTTTTTTTTATAGACTTTTTTTATTTTTATTTAATAGAAAGTTATAATTTGAAGTGTTTTAACATAAGAAATTGGTCATTCTAAGGGGGAAAATTGTCATAATACAGAAATGGAAAAAAAAATTAATTGCATAAATTGCATTCTGGAAACAACATAGTTCTGGGTTGTTGATTTTTTTTTTTTTCAACCCTGGTATGAAACTGTTTGTCTGGCAGCACTGAAACAAATGCACCATAAAGAAATGCAGAGATGAAAAGCAAGTGAGACCTGTGTGTGTGTGTGTGTGCGTGTGTGTGTGTGTGCGTCCTGACTGACAGCTAGCCCCCGCAGCAGATTAGCATAATAAAAACCATGGAGCTCTTATGCACATGGGTGCTGTTGTTGCCACACAAACAAAAGCTGTGTGTTGACCTGATGTCACGACGCTAATCCCACACACATCTCCGCCACACACAAGCTTAGTATTCGTGTGTGCCCTGATCTGACCGATCTTTGTGTGTACATATGTGTGTTTGTGTGTGTGTGTGTCCTCGGTCCTTGTTGATGACCGAGGTTCCGTTTCCGCTCACAGAGCAAAAATGAACCGGACATTTGGGTATATTTGGTCTGAAATGTAACTCAGTATTCATTTTCTGTTTATAGAACTGTTGTGTAAAGGCATTATGGCACTCGCAATCGTGCAGTCAAACCGAATATTCCATATAACCGCACTCCTGCTCGTGTGACATTGCTTAAACATCAAGCTTTAAAATGGTCTTATTCGAACTTTCTAGAAAGAAGCAAAATAAAGAAATAAAAAAACTAAAAGCTTGAGTAAAACGATAAAGAAATCAGCCTAATAGTCATTCTTTTAGAAAAACATTCTATAAAATATAATATATAAATATTAGTTGCCTAGATTCAAGATATGTGTATTTCTGCACTGAACCTGTTTTTTCCCGAAGGTAAGAAGAAACTGGGACGTAAATCAAGAGAAACGTTTCTGACGCTGGAAAAGCGATTGTGATGGAAAAACGAAATTCTCTTGAGCAAATCGGGCCAAGAACGTTCCGTCAAGTCTGTTAAAGTTTGTATTTGAATGTAATCATTACACAATATCGAAGTCAGATTTGTTCATCTTTAGAAAGACCGTGAAAAATGTACTGTATATTTGTGGAAAAACTTCATTTGGTAGCTCCAATCTGAAGACCATTGCTTAAAACAAATGAACGTGATATGTAATAAATATTTCATTGTCAGATAACTGATGCCAGATTTAACGTAAAGTGATTATTAATACACTGCAAGGGTTTTTTTTTTTGCATACAGGAATAAAAACTAAAAAAAAGCCTTGCAGTGTATTAATAATCACCCCAGTTCAGCACCATGCTCAGTGCAGAAACTGAAAGGTGCCATTATTTTTGGAAAGCCTGATGATACTAGTGCAGTCTGACAGCAGGACTCAGCACTCTGTGAAATCGGAACTGATGTGCTGCTCTCTGCCCGTCTCTTCTGCTTCCACTTCTGCCTCTGTCGGCTTTTCCACGACCTCGCCGTGTTCACTAACGCATGCAAACGATGGAAACGTATGATTATTCCTCTCTATAAAGCTCCACACTTTGTTTAATCATACGCGCTCGGTCCGCTATTAGAAAGCTGCGTGTCTCATAGGCTCTTTTTGTGCTCTAGCTTTGTCTGGGAAAGTGACAAAAAATAAAAAAGAAAGAAAAAGAATAGAGGTGTGAAGTTAAATGTGTCCCAGGCTGCAGAATCTCACCAGCAAGTGATGAGTCACCGGCAAACGCTAGCTGCAAAATGAAACGACATCGAACCTCAACCGCCTCGAGAAAGAAACCTTTTTATATCTTTATACCTTTTAAGAAACGATCGTTTCCTTTTATCATATCTTCCTCCTCCAGCAGACCTAAATTAATCTCTTAAGAAAAACATTATATTTATTTGAATGTTTGACCTTCTGGGTTTTCTGCAGATCCCAGCTTGTTAGGAAGCTGGAGTCAGCCAACATACAGTATGGCACCCCTGGAGCAGAGATGGTTAAGGACCTGCCACCCAACAGTGGCAGCTTGTCAGTGCTGGGGCTTGAACCCCAGGCCTTCTGATCAGGAAGAGCCTTAATCATCTGACCCTCCACTTCCCTGTAGCTTGTTTCGTCCCCATATAAGTAATGATCAACATGAACAATAATGATGGAAACGGTGTCCCATAATTCTCTTCCATGCTTGCTCCTGATGGCCACCTAGATGGAAGTGTAAATACCAGATGAGGGGCATGTAGTGATGGTTAAATCTTTTTTTTGGTAAAGATTAGAAACACTCGTAGTGTTGGATCTGGAGTAAATCGCAGGAATGCTGAGCGTGAGGCAGGAATACAGTCTGTATCCATCGGACACCATGAACACACATTCACATGTAGAGGCAAGTTATCTTGGCCAATCCACCTACTGGGACGGTTTTTAGAGGTGGATGGAAAGCAAAGAACCAGGAGGAAATCCACCAAGGCGGCGAACTTAGTTCAGGAACGAATGAGGAACCCAGGAACTGTTATGCGGTGATACCTGCTATGCCACTGTGACCCAGAACTGTTTTTAACGTTAGGCATATTGTACAGTGAAATGAGGTAGTGAGCCCTTCAATGTTACATTGCACTTTAAATTGAAAAGACTTGTAGGCAGACGAAGACAACGGGCGTTGGTTATCTCGTCTCTTTCCCACCTCTATGTGGGGTCGACGTGGATAGGGTTGAGGTAGGGTTAAGGGCCTTGCCCAAGGGCCCAGCAAGCAGCACCAGAGCTTGAACCCCCAAACCAGCGCCTTAACCATTGAGCCACCACCACTTCGAATGAAGACGGGTTTAAAACAAAGCAAAACTTACAAACACAAAGCAGAACCCTATAAACAAATATATACAGTACATAGTCAAGTATTGATTGAATTATAGTGTGTCGGTTAAAATATTGCTGCAATAGTGCAAATCTAATTCAAGTAACGGGATAGCAGCACAAACCACAGTAATACAATAGTGAAAGTGAGAAAGTGAGTGGGTAGTATTAATAAAAAAAAAGACTAAGGGTGGCAAGGAATAGCCCTGTAACATTTGCCAGTTGGCAGAAGGACAAAGACACATGGCTTGGGCGAGCGTTGTCGGATCAAAACCAGGTCCATCCGTCTATTCCTATGGCGCTGTTTAGGATGTCATAATGAAGCCAGGAACCTGTGAAAACCAAACAACAGAAGTTCATTACTTCACTGTGAAGGAAAATCCAGAGTCAAATCTCCTCCGTTTTGTGAACATTAGCAAGGTGTAGGCTTTGGTCCAAGCTGAGTTGGCTTAGCTTTAATACTGACTTGCTTGCCTTTCTTTACTGAACACACCCACCGTTTCTGGGATTGCTCGGTTGGGTAGGATTTGTGGGCAGAATGGTAGGGTTGTAGTTCTGTCCAGAGAATGTTTTTTGCTGTGCAGTAACTTCCTTCACTTTAGTTTGGCTTAATGCAATTCTTTGGCAGTTTCAACCAATGTCTAGGAACACAACAACATTAAAATGGTCGCACAGTTTGATGGTTTCGTCGATCCCCACATCACCAGTCTTCTTAATCTCAGTGCTAATTTGATAATGTAACTCATGAAATATGAATTTCTAAACTAATCTATAAACTTTGTTCAGGCTTAAATTACATCATATCCAAGAAAAAAAAACATAATTTTGATTCCTTTCCAAAAAATAATTCAAAGAGTACCACAGGGGTCCAACCATCCATCCATTATTTACGCTCTTTATATGTTAAGGGTCATGGGGAACCTGGAGCCAATCCCAACTGTTGATATAACCTAATTGATATAACCTGCATATCTTTAGACTGTATGAGGAAACTGGCCAGCAACTTAGAACCCGGAACCTTCTTGCTGTAAGGCAATGATGCTAACCAGTGCACCACCCTGCTGCCTTTAACCCTAGAAAGCCAATGTCCTTAAACCAAGAGTCCCCAATCCCTACTTTTCACTATTCCTTTATCAGGAAATGAACATCGACAGGATGAGTATGACACTACAACTTTGGCCTTCCTTTACTCTTAGGCATTTCTAAGCGTAACGTTATTCATTATATTTACTATTCGGTGACTAGAAAAGGTGCAAAAAATTGCTGGTCCATCACTCATTTTGGTTTCCTTGTCATTGGTCCTCTGGCTAAAAAATTTCAGCAGCTGTACAGTATATAAAAATCCCAGCTGCAACAGTTCGTACGCATATGACATGACCTACTCATCACTCCAGTATTTTAATAGCTACATTTACTGTTAGTTTATCAATCCCCGTGTGCTTATGCTTTGTTTTGGCCTTGTCTTGAAGTTCGTCTTTGCGCAGCCCTCGACGCTGTCTCCTCATTAAGTATGCTGAGACCCTGATGCTGATGGATTTAGACAAGGCTTCTTTGATGTGTCCTGCCTCATTCACCTGCACATTAATGTATTCACGGCAAACAAAGTAAGCCTGAAAGCTCTTTAAAACTGCATTGTCCCGGTCCTTCAGGGCTGGTGTTAGTTTGCTACTTAATGGACCACCTAGCACAATTCCCTTAAGAAGATTCTCCTCCGTAAAAATGTCTCTCTCCATCCCAAGGCCTCTCAATGACATGAACATTTGTCATCACTTCATCTACAGCTTCCATTATTAATGTCTTTTGAATCACGATGCGGATGAGCTGCTTTTGTTTCCTTAATACCTGATTTCACGTAGGCTCAGTTTGAGAGACGTGAGCTTATTAGGCTGAAAAAAGCAGAGGCGCTGGCTAATGGCACATTATCGCTAATCTCGCATGCTTGAACTAGCCGCTTCTGGGCTCCGTTCGATCT
>JAOVYU010000047.1:27924626-27934876 GCA_025674565.1 Synodontis membranacea
TACACACACACACACACACAAACTTAGATTGAGTGGTGCTAAAAGTTCTAAAATGTTAAAAGCCTCTTAACTTCCTTATGGCGATCATGTCTGACTACAGCTGCTAGCTTATCTGTGCCCACCATAAAAAGGTTTTGTTTAACAAGTACAAGTTAATGGGAGGGGCAGCATCTTTGCCAAGGTCTGGAAGAAGACCTAAGCTGTCATCCTCAACTGAGAGGAAACTTCTTAGGATGGTCAGGAGCAACCCAGGGACCATCAAGGCACAGGCCTGACATGAGGCCAGCATGCTGTTGGAACACTGTCTACAGTCAAGAGAGTTTTACATCACCATGGACTGAGAAGCTGCTGCCCGAGAAAGAATCCCCTGCTATAAAACTGACACCTTCAAACATGACTCAAGTTTGGAGTTGACAACATGGACAAGAAAAAGCAAAGAAAAAGCCAGGAAAGTTTTATAGTCCAAATAAAGTTTTATAGACCAGATATTAGGTGTGCTGTATGTTTAATTGTGAAACCTGTGTTGATTTCAGAAAACCCTAAATGTTTTTTCCCTGTATGCTGTACAATTATTCTTCCCCAAGAAAAAAAAAGTTCAGAAAAGTCACTGAAAGTCCAAATATTGCCATGATATTCATGTCCATGTTGACTGCATGTAAACTTGCCTTGTTACAGTAGGTGTAGTCCATGCTGGCCATGTCTGTAGGCTGTGAAGCTGATTGATGCAACCATTTTGTAGGCCGCAGTGCATTCTGGGAATTAAAATGAGGTGCCAAAACTGGTGTTGACATGACAATAATCTGAAAGCACAAATTGAAATCCAGAAAACAAGCAAACAAACAAACAAAAAAAAACATAAGACATTCACTGAAAGTGCAAAAGCACAAAACTAAATCTGAAAGCTGAATACCAAATCTGAAATGCAAAACAAAATCCGGAAACAAGTACACTGATATAAACGTGTGATTTGGTTTCAAGCTTGCATTTCTGTCAACAGCACATTTTAAAAAATCCATTTCTCATGAGGCACATTTGCCATCGCAAATCCCAGTGTATGAGGTGTTTCTGTAGAAACAATAACACATTACAACAAGCAGGTTCACAAACACCCAGGGTTCATGTTACAGTCAGAACTACATTCCAAGCCGTGCCGTTATACTAAAACAAGTTTAATGAGCGTTAATGCCTCTGGAGACTATAATCCTTCACTCCGACCCGAACACTTTATCAACTGCCCTTGTTACGCTCACTGTTTGATTTTACTGTCGTAATGTTTCATTTCTGACAAGTAGCACCTTGTGCAGTGGATTTTAATGCACTGGAGGAGAGGCATAAAATAAAATAAAATAAAATAAAATAAAACAAAATAAAACAAAATAAAATAAAATAAAATATCCTGCTCCGCTTGAGGAATAATTACCCAGAGAAGTAGACAAGTCCATCAAATCTGCATTCTCTTCTAGATAAACAGTCTGGATTTAATTATTACATTGTAAACCCTTAGCTGTGTCACGATTTTCAGACCTGGCAATGAGCATGCAACCTCTACAGGTGGTTCCATGCCTGAGGCGCAGCATATTTGGTCTGGTGTAATGATGGTGTGTTTTAGCTGCTGCAACTTAATCAGTTTTCAAACGAGTGCGCCATCTGTTCAAGCAGAGCTCATCTGTCCTCGGGTTACTGTTTATCTCATTGGATGCCCCGCTTCTAAAAATACCTGGCTAAATGGATTTATTTCTTCCTCCCTGCCTGGCAAGAGCTCCTCCTCATCACAATTAAAACCCACACATCCCATCAAAGCTGCGACAACAGAGTTGTTTTTTTTTTTTTTTTTTTTTTTTTTTTTTTTACATGATGGGAAACAGTCCGTCTATCTAAAAGCAATTAAACTAAGAGGAGAAGAAAGGTTGAAAATAATTTGGGAGGTGGTGTTCGAGGGGGTACGTGATTTATTATCCGTCCAAGGTGAAAAGCCTATAATATCTGCTTGGATGCACTATGGATTTACTCTGATTGCGGGACAAAGAAGCAATTACTGCTTCATTTGATGATAAATTAAGCGCAGTGAGAAGAGTTTGTTTTGTTTTCTTGAGTTATGAGAACAAAATGCTTTAATAAATGCAACGATTCAGTTTGTACATTGAACCAAAGCTGAAGAACATCACAAGGTTATGATTGATAAACACTGCTTATGAACTTTTCTTTCCATATATATATATATATATATATATTCATCGGGAAATTAAGCCTGATGCACACTTGTGTCTCCTAGCTCGGATGAACTAAAGTTGAATCACAATGTAATGTCTTCTGTAGAGAGAACAAAGAGAAAGTATTTAGTATGTCCTTTTTAGGTGCAAATTCTCACCCTACAGAAAAAAAAAAAAAGCTTTTTACTTTCATTTGCTTTATCCGAAGCTCTTCATTCAGTATTCCACAGAGGGGCTGTCTTGCCATAGGTGTTGTTTACTCGGTATGGCCAAAGTAATGGACTCTCTGAAGTCAGAAAATTGCTTTAATTATGTCCCGCAGCACAGACGCAAATGGAATATTAAAATCAAATCCTTCTGACAGGCTTCCTCAGGTATTGTGGACTCATCTCTCTCTCTCTCTCTCTCTCTCTCTCTCTCTCTCTCTCTCTCTCCCCATTTTCTCAATTCCCACTTGCTAGCTACCTTCCCTCTATTACACAATAGCTTCTAACCAGAAAGGAATGAAGGCTAACATGTTCTTCCTCTGAGACACTGCTGAGAACTGCTGCTCATGCTGGGTCAAAGGACAGCATAAAAGAATTGGAGGAATCAAAATCTGTCCAATTCTGTATACATGGGCTCGCGGACACCTATAATTTGCAAGTGTCAGCATGATTGACAAGGCAGAGAATATACCATCACACCCACCCAGACAGAACAGACATTTCTGATCTTTTGGACTCCCAGCTCGTATTCTCCTGATAACAGGGCCAACACTTTTCTGTTGCACCACTCAAAAAACGTCGACTCCTCGCTTCAGAAGATCCTGATCTTTGAATGGAAGATTAAGGATGACTCGAGACCATTACAGGACTACAAAAAGGTACTACATAACAGTACCTTAGGATTAACAGTAGCAGCGACAACCCTTATATAGGTTTCAGGGCCCTCCAGATTTATTTCATGAAAATGAGCAAAATATATGTGCAAAGGATAACACATGCACTTCCTTCTGAATTCTTCATGCACATGACACTCTGAGAGATAATCTTAGATTTTTGTGCATTTATCATAGCTCCTTCTTTTCTGTTCAAATGTTCAGCAGGCAGATTAGCAGATAATCTACTCCAGGGACATCTGGACATCCAAACTGCAGAAGGTCTATTTTTGGGTGGACTGGCACTACACACGACAGGACCCCTTTCAGGCTACATATCAGATTGAAAAAGTGGAAGGGGATTCCAGACATTTACTTAGCACACAGTGTCAATTCCCAAGGTCAATACCATCTGTGTGTGCAAGCTTTGCATGCTTTCTTACCTGGCCTGTCACAAGGGTCAGTCTGGGGTGGCAGGAGAGCATGTGAGGGAGAAGAAGTGAAGATGGCAGTTCATTATCATCATTACAACTATGGCTGTTGATGGGATCTGGTGGGCACAGAGGAGATGAATGAATTGAAGGGCAATACAGAAGAAATCAGGATGGAATGTCCAGGCCAAACCTTGTGAAAAAGTCAGTTATGTTCTTCAAGTGACTGCACTTCATGTGCATTTCTGTGCTCTAACTTCTTCTTATCACCATCTTAGGCTTCTTTGATCCTCACCTTTGCACATTCTCTGCAGCTGCTTCATTCTCTCATCATCTTCTTTCCTAAGGATGTTCTCCTTCTGGTCCAGAAATGATTTTAGCTCACTGTTGACACATATAGTTTGTGCCCGTCAGCGATGCAAGTCGATATCTTCTTTAGGGAGAGCACAGACCTTTCAGGAAGAGAGAAACCTTTTAGTCTAACTAATGCCAAACATGATCTCAAAACGCATCTCTTTTATGTAGTACTTCCATTCAATGCTGATAAAGTTCAGAAGCAGCCTGACACCCACCATGAAGTGTGTAAGCAGCTCTAGAAGTTGAGCAAGCCACATACGAAACAAATTGTATTCCCATCAGTTTTCAATCTTGTATTTTAGGAAGTTTTTAGGAAGTTTTCATAAAAGGTTTCTAACTTTGCCTAGTCCCTGAATTCTGAAGTTATTCCCTTATGTTTTGAAGTAGAAGTAGACCCTAGCGTCTTGTTGGAAAACCATAGAATGCGGACTTTCGCTTTTTGGGGACTTTTTCACTTTTCTCTATGAGAAATCTATTCAAAGCACAACCCAGACTCTGATGTTGAAATAAATGCTAAAGGGGAGCTTAGCTTAGTAATAATCACTTCAAAGGAAGGAATTCGTTTCTGTGTAAGCCTATGACATAAAAAAATAAAATAAGATGAATATATATGAACTGATACTTGCGCTGGGCCTGTGTATATAAAGAGATGTTTGACGAGTGGAGATTCATTAGTCAAAAACCTACTAGTGAGTAAAAGGTGCAACAGAATGGCTGTTCCAACGCCCGTGCTTGAACCCACGCTGAGTAGCCTATCATTTAAAACGCATTAGTAATCAAGTAACGGCGGGTGGCTAATTTCACCGAGGAGGCAGACTACACAACATGCACTCTCACACAAACACATGTCCTTTGACCTAGCATTAGCAGGCTGGACAAATTATGCCACTATACTGAAAACAACTGATAGTTGAATTCTGGTTGGTCATTAAGCCTCCATTGAGTTTTTGTTTCTCACAATGTTGAAGCAACATATGTTTACGTTTAACTAGATTCCGATTGGATACGTTTTTCAAGGGAGGCAAAGCGGTATTGATAGTTTTAGGCTTGCCTTCATGGCTGATTAGAGCTCACAAATTGTCAGACACAATGAAACTGCAATATTTTTATTGAATAAATAAACAGAGAATCTCAAACTAAGTAGTGTTTTATTGTCATCACATAAATATTTTTTATTGCTCTTCTTAGATTTCAGAGGAGGCATTTCCTCCCTTGCCTCTTCTAATGAGCTGCCGCTGCTAGTAATCACTCACCATGACTCTTCCACAGTACTCGCTATTAGCTGAATTGATTAATGAATGGGTAATGCTTTGCTATCGGTCGACCTGGGGCTCAAGTATCAATCTTTTTTATGAATGGCAAATAGAGGTAATGATGGCGGGACTCATAAACACGACATTACTGAAGGTGAGCTGGAGGTTCTAGTTCAGTCGGTGACAAAGCACCATGCCGTGGTGTATGGTACTGGGGAGCTGAAATTTGACCTGCACCAAAAGAATGTTATTTGCTCCCTAAATGCCCAAGAGGTGGGTTCAGTGGGGAGACGCAAACATCTTTCTCTCATTTTATTCCAGATTTCAGGAATTATTATACAGGACCCTTAGATCTTAGTCTCGGGCGACCGGAATGCCCGGGGAGGGGAGTGCGCCTGCTTTGGAGTCCATGGAGCGTGAGTCTGCATGGCAATACCCGGACAACCCAGCAACAGTGCCTGATACAAATGGAAGAGGAGAGATTGGCAGAAAAATGAGAAAACATGGAGCTCCAGTAGCAGTTCTGCCAGTTCATCAGCAGCACATCAGTTAGCATACATATGCCAGTCTCAGTTCAATTAATGGTGAGCTGGGCAAGCTCCTTTTATCTACGCAACCGAGGCCACACTCCAAGAACAAGGAGTGGGCGTTGCAAATGAAAAAAAAAAAAATCCTCACTTTGTCTTATGCTATCTAGTGTTACAATGCAATTAATGGTAACGTTATTTAACATACCTAAATAAAATGCTGGTTAACAATCATTTGGCGCACTTGTGCTGCCTTCCCCATTGGTGGGTGTTCTTCGTCTTCTGGCATGTCCTCATCTGGAGTGAGGAATCTCCTCTCCTGTGCCATACTGTGGATCATGCAGCACACAACACCTTCTTGGAGCTCAAAAGCATGCACACACTGGATTCATCCAAGCATTGTAAATGAGCTTTTAAGCTAGTGACTGCATGCCCGTGATTGTAGCGCTCTTGGTTCTTGGTGGTGGGGTTGGACAATGGGGTCATCAGCCAATGCAGAATAGGACATCATAGTCTCCTGTGCACAAGCCTGATTAGGAGTATTAAATAAGAATGGCTGACAGTAGCTTGCCAAATAAAGTTACTGATATTGCTTACCGATTAGCCAGGTATCCTCCTCAGCCAGCTCTTTCATCGTTTGCCATAATGAGTAGTTATGCAAAATGAATGAGTCATGGGCCAGTAGTGAGAATTTGGCAAAGATGCTCAAAATGTGTGCACCATGATTACACACCATTTGCACATTGATTCACATTGTTTTCATTAACAACATGGGTACAATCAATGACCCATACAACATTCGGGGAAACCGGCAGACCAATAGAAATTTATTATTCTGCTCCATTCAGCGTGTGTTTCAGGAGATTTGATGAACTGGTTGATGAGGTGCCGCATTGCATCAACAAACTGTGTCAAACACCTTGACACTGATGACTGAGATATACGCACCACATTGCCAGCCAGGCACTGAAATGACCCAGATACAAGAACAGACAGGACACTGGTGATTTTGATGAGGACTGGTATTACTGATTACTGTAGCTGGACAGCTGTTCATCCAGGAATCTGTAAGGGTTGATGATGGCTTCACGGTTGAGATGATATTGTTGGATACACTGTGTTCGTGAGAAGATATCTCTCTCTTGGTGAGTTCTTTTCCATCGTTCCCACTCTCTCAAGACCACGAGAAAATGAAGAGCAGACATTTTGGTTTAGGATTGCTAAGACATACCAGAAGGTTGGTCTTATTTCTATCTTAATTGATTTCTCTGTTTTATTATAAATGTAACTAATTATTTACCTGGCATGAAAAAATGACATTGTGTAAATTATTATTATTTTTAGAATAAATGTAATATGGTTGCAAGATATGTTGTAATTTCAAATAAATTACACACAAATTTACTAATTGTTTGATCTTTTTTGTACATGTCTAACGATGTTAAAAGTAGCCGTGCCATTGACTTTAAAACCAATTTACTGTTTTTCCACATAGTGGCACTTTATTTACTACAGCACTCTGAAGCATGCATCTGAAAAGCACTTAAGTCAAAGGCAGAATGTGCCTAAATTGTACTTACACTAAATGCCTAGATTTTGGGCTTGCTCCACCCAAATTGCATAACTGTATTCAGGGTAATTCATAGACTTAAGCCAAGATGAGAACATGTGGTTATTATCTAGATAATATACAGTGGTGCTGATGGGGTGCTCGCTTTCATTTAAAGAAAAGGGATCTATCAAAATCTCATCTCTACAGAACCTGTTGAACAAGGGAAAGCAAGGTTGAGAAACAATCTCAAAAAGAATTTGGACTTCACCAATCCACAGTCAGAGAGATAAAGGAAATCCAAAATCAAGGGTAGAAATGCCCTCTCCAGGAGTGGTCGACCAACAAAGATCATGCCAAGAGCAAGGCAAGTGATGGTCCATGAGGTCTCAAAGGAACCCAGAGTAACTTATAAACAACAAAAAGCCTCTCTCACCTTGGTTAATGGTAATGCTCATGGGTCCACCATCAGGAGAACACTGAACAACAATGGTGTGCATGGCAGGGTTGGAAGGAGAAAGCAACCGCTCTCCAAAAAGAACATTACTGCCTGTCTACAGTTTGCCAAATATCGCTTGGAGAAGAAAGAATGCTGTTGGAAAAATTGAGACCAAAATCTAAGTTTTTGCTTTAAAAAAATGCGTTATGTTTGGGGAAAGAAAAACACCACGTTCCAGTATAAAAACCTTATCCCATCTGTGAAACATGGAGGTGGTCAGTATCATGGTTTGGGTCTATTTTGCTGCATCTGGGACAGGACAGTTTGCCCTCATTGACGAAACAATGCATTCTGAATTATACCAGAGAGTTCTAAAGGAAAATACGATATCTGAGCCGTAAGCAAAAAAGTCGTTCCAAAGAATGGTTAAAAAAGAATAAAATTAATGTTTTGGAATGGCAAGTAGTTAAGTCTTGAGGGGTCTTAGTAGTGAAAAGGCTAAAATGAGAAGAATGGAGTCACTGATGCAGACACGGAGCCATTCTGGTTTGGGTTGACTCCTGTCTAGCTATTAGCCTGAAAACTAACCTCTCCATTCAGTTCATTTTTCAACAATCAGTTGCTTCTTAATGTCAAAACTGGTACGACATAAAAATAGGTAAATTAGTTAAAAAATGGTGACGGAAATTTTTTGACAGTTAAAAAAAAAAAAAAAGTAGAATTCCTTCCTCTGGGAAATAATATTTTCAACTTCTTGCACTAGGCAGAACAAATGAACTGTCCCAGTAATGCGTTGTTTATTTTTATTTATTTATTTTTTTTAAACCTTACCCTTTAGCACATCCATATAGTTCTCATCAATAGGTTTATTTGGGCTCCAAGTTTCACAGCTCCTTAAATCCAAATTTGAACCCATCATTACGTTTTCATTTCCAAGCCTGATTTTTTTTTTTTGTTTTTGTTTTTGTTTTTTTTAACCTATACTAGGCGAATTCAAAAAGACTCTTGATCATAATACCCTCCCAGAAGTGAAATTCTCAGTAGTGATACTCCTACGATCTCTCTCTCTCTCTCTCTCTCTCTCTCTCAGACTTGATTTTATGATGTTGCTTTAGTAGAAATGACATCGCACCAAACTCACATCTTTATCTGTTCCTGCATCTTGACATCTTCTTTTTCTTGTCATCTGCCACCACTGTGTGTTTACTTTCCATCAGTCTGTTTTCATAACACCCCCTCCCATACACAAAGATAACTGATGTCATTCTGTCATGTTGTCATACTTTCTCGAGCATGATACATCACGGCGTTCAGTTGAACACACACAACCCTGTCATCACAGCACGACGGAGCTCCACAAATCAAACAGAAATGTCACTCGGACTGCGGCGAACTCGGCTTGTTTTGTGTTTCTCCCAGGCTTCATTACATCACATCATCCATTTTTAACTATATTTTCCTCTATTTTCTCCTTTGCATTTCTTAATACAGCAATGGTCTGAGATGAACCTCTGTTCACAATTTGCTTTGCATCATTTTGCGTTATAGGTCCCTTCGAGGATATTTTTTTTTACCTGACGTAATTAATTTATATTCTCAATATCGATGTTCAGGTGTTTAACACTGCAATACCTCATGGAACAATTTTTCTTGAAATCCATTTTATTGTCGCCTTACAGAGCCTCATCTTTCCCTGAAGTGTGCTTGATTTATTAGGGCAGGTCACTAAGATCCTGAGTAATAAATGAATGTTTTCTGCCATTCTGTGTTCTCTCGGGAAACCCAAACAAGGCCATAAACTGTTTTTCTTGTCCTTGTTTTTTTTTTTATTAAGTATCTTGTCAATGAGCCATAAAAGAGAAATTTGTTACTAAAGCAAAGCTGTGGCAGTGCTGGTGATGGATGGTTCAATTCTGTGCACCTTCAGACAAGAATAAATGAGCTGCTCGGAGATATAAATATATTTCAGAAGTGAAAAATGTAAAAAAAAAAAAAAAAAGAAGCAGAGTAGGTATTAGACGTTTTATAGCATTGTTATATAAATTGCGTTACAATGACATTTGACGAGAAACTCATGATTTGTAAAAAGTTTTGAAACGCCACTTTAAGTGGACTGCTAATTTATCACAAAAGTGCGGTTGAAAGCTCAAATCTGATTGGTTGGAAGGTGCTGATTAATTTTCCATAACAGCAGCTCTGACAATGGCGCAGCTGCAAGTTACAGGTTGATATTAACGTGCTCATTTTAATACATCATTGTCCCATTTCCATGGCAAGTTTCTGTGAATAAGCTGCTACTATAGAAGCAGTGGATATAGTGTACTTTTCATTATGAATACATTTATTTAGCATTTCGTCTCCAGTGATGGCACTTTGTACCGGTCAGAGGTAAAGCGGCAACTAGTTTTCCAAAACAAGATATTCTTCAGGACAAAGGGGTTTGTGGTTCCTTGGCAACTTGACTGCAGTTTTTCTCTTATTATCATCAGGAAGGAGAATGTAAGAGAGGCTGGTGAGTGTTTAGAGGAATTCAATTGTTTTGTGGACTCTAAACATCAAATGTATAAATAATAATAATAATAATAATAATAATAATAATAATAATAATAATAATAATAATAATAA
>JAOVYU010000047.1:27964700-27975515 GCA_025674565.1 Synodontis membranacea
TATATCCCAGGTTGATTTCTGTTGACAGAGTAAAACAAATAAGTTTTATAACCTCATATCACCACCTCTGTGGAGCAAGATACATCTGAACAATCATCACTGCTGCTCTCCAACTCCTTTTCTCTCTTCACTGTTTCTCTTGGGCACGGTTTGCTCTAAATATAGACTCAATTTTGGTCATCTTTCAGCACCGCTAAATGGTGTTTGATCCAGAAGAACAAAAACAAAACTGTTGATGATGTTGAATTTTTGGTGTCATCATCTTTTCTTTATGGCCATGGTTAAAATAAATCTTTGATAGGATGACTGTGATGGTTTTTCACTCAAATGATTAAGCATAATTAATATATGAAATTGTGAAGAATGCTATTAGGATGTGTCACTTTAAATCAGTTCTGATATGAGTCATCAGCTGGTAAAGTCCTGATATATTACTACGTGGTGTTTGCGGATCCACCAGTGTCCCGGTTTCCCTGTTTTCCATCATTTCCTAGCAGTGAATGCAATGCACTTGTGTTTTTGGTTTCTGACTTGCTTTCTGATTCGGTTTGTTTCCTGATTGTGTAGACCCTTGTCTGTTTCATAATTTTCAATTATGGTTAATCATTGTTTAACTTTGCCTGCTTGTGTTTTTGACCCCTGCTATAGATTTTTATTATTAGCAATCCATGGATAAAGCATATACCAATTTTAGATGTTTATGCACCTCTTATGAAAAAAAGATTGTCCCTTTGTAAATGTATTGTGCCAAACAAGAGACCATTGTTCAAACTATGCACTTGCAATTTCGTTGGCAGACATACAGAACAGGTGGTTGGCCACAGAACTGAATTATTCCAGGAAATCCCGTGAGGGGTAACAAAGCCCAATAGACTTCCATTTGATGGTAAATAAACAAAAAGCAACATGCCGGTGTTCTATCGAATTTTGCTACCCATCGAATTTTCCTACCTGGCGGATCTGTGCATGCCGTTTCTAGGGTTAAGGTTAGGGTTAGGGTTAGGGGCTAGACTATGCTATCAGTGCTATGGTGGCATTTTTCGACAAGGCAGCATAAATCATCAGAGCACCGTTATAACATCTGCTAATATAACATGCAGCTACCAGGGGTTACATGGGTGCAGGCAAATCTAACAGTATATATTTGACTCCATCACAAAACAGTCAAAAATGTGTAGAAATATTATTCTCACATCTCAAATCCATCTCAGCATACTGGATGTCAATAGCTGTTAGTACCAGTGAGCAGACGTCTATTGAGCATCTCCCACACCAGACCTCTAACACTTGCTCTACAAACAGTTCTGAGCTGCTGCACGAGCCTCCACTTTTAGAGTCCGCGTGGTGTCTATCAGCTAAAGGAGTCAGCACTCCTGTAATGATGGAAATAATGAAGTCATTGCTGCAGTAATGACTGATAAATAACTGAAGCATTTTAAATCACTTCTGATTTCCATAATATGACTCAGGACGCTGCTGAGATTTTTATAGCCCCCCCACTTGATGGTCAAGAAAATGGGCTAACATAGGACATTGAGTATTAAATTATTTTGATTTAAATGAGTGTCCTTGAAACTTTTCCCAATGCTATCCATTAGGAATCAATCAGTGTGCAGCTTGTTGAATTATGATGGTTTTAGAGATTGATGAATTTTGAGATTTGAGCATGGTAAATGCTAATAATTCAAATGACCAGTAAACAGCAGCTGAATAAATTGCTATGTCACACTCCGCTGCATGAAAAATCAACACATTCATATGCTCTAACTAATGACTAACTCGGTATACCTTAACAGTGATCTGTTTTGTGCTGCAAGGTCTTATAGTAACTATTATGAAAGGAGAACATGCAGATCTTCTGCTCTTCCGCTGCAGGTTGTACCTCTAAAAATCCAAATACAAACTGTCTACGTCTATACTGTACTATACTATATACTATATTCTAATACATTACACTACATTCTAATTGTGTGCTTCCAGCATTGTGGTAATGGTTTGGAGAAGAGTGTGTGTGTGCATGTGTGTTTGTAAGCATGTGTTTGCAGGATGGAGAGACTGTGCTAGTGTTATATTACCAACAACATCCAGTCTTTGTGCACCATAGTGAGGTTCTTCCCAGAGTTCAAATGGAATGTCAGGTGCTTATGCATACTGGTAGCATTTCTGAGACCAGGCAATGACAGAATTCGATTACACTTAAAGGAGCTGAAGTGCCAAACAATCTTTTACACACTCCAATCAGTCCTGTCCTGATGTGCCCCTGAGAACTCCTGGCCTTTGCACCCTTCCCGACAAACCTTGCAGAGACAGCAGAAAAGCCAAGGACATCTTGAAATGGCACACAGCTTAGATTCACACTTTACAACCTCAGACTCAAAGCCAAAAAACACACCAAACTGTCATTTCCACATTTATCCACAGTCAGGATAAACATGCAAAAACAAACTGTTGCGACTTCTTACAATATCAGTGCCATATAGGTTTCATTACCCAGCTACAAAATCAAATACATATACATTTTTATACAAATCACCTCAACAGGCTTAGTGCGTGACATTCGCACTACTTGTTAATAAACTAATTCACAATAAATATTACGTTAATTAATCATGCATTGACATAAATGGATATCATTTAAATACTCATGGAACTATGGACGTATTCTAACACCAGGCCATATTTTTAACTTATGAGCAAAACTGATTATTTGACAACATAGAAGATAAGCCAGAATGATCTCCAGTTTAGTTTGCTTTAAAGTAAAAGGAAAAAGCAAAGGATACAAATGTTGCTTAGGTGATCAATAAAGAAATAGAGACAGAAGCATTTACTCCAGAGACCAGGCTCATTAGAGAAAACTTTGGATATTTTATTCCAAGAAATTTCCCTGGCCAAATAATGACTGAAATGCTTTGCTTAAGCTTACAAACATTGATTGGTCTCCTCCCAGTAAAGTCAGACTGAAACGCCTTCAGTCCTTCCGAAGCTAAAGCTGTTAGCAAACTTTATTTTCATTAGGAAGCTTTTATTGTTTAAATGTCCTCTGCAATCTGTGTGGCTGATTTTAACAGTGCAAAGTAATAATTATTTTGTATTTAATTGTGTACCACTCAACAAGTCTTGGCAAGAAAATCACCCAGTTTTCTTCTACCAATATTAAAACTCAAATGGCAAAAAAAAAACCCTACTCTAAACTACCCATAGGTGTGAATATGAGTTTAAATGGTTGTCCGTCCCTATGCTTGCCCCCTGATAGATGAAACTACATGCCCAGAGTTTACCCCCACTCTCACCTGAAGTATGCTGGGATTGGCTGCAGCTTCCCCATGACCCTGATGGATAAGCGGTATAGAGAACAGAGTGATAGATTTATACAATGTTCTACCTTTTCCTATGTGCTGGACCTCAATGATACACATCTGTCAATCAGAGCTGACAATATATTTTCTGTTATGGAATGTACACAGTTTAAAATATTTAACTTTTTGCTCATTAAGTAAGGAAATAAAATCTTAGGGTTGTGTTGTTATATGAAAAAGAATTAGTGACAAAGATTATTACATTCCTATAACAGCCCATCCTGAAGAGTTTTATTCCTCTTATCTCACATCTGTTTTTATAATGATTACAGCTTCTAAATTATTCAGTAATAATATTATACTTTTGTGGAATGTTGGTGAAACTATTCTCACTTAGCTGTGTCTCAAGCAGATGTTTTTTCAAGGAACTGAAAAGCCCTCCATTCTATAGTTAGTCAGAGAATTTACTATGATGGGCTTACTTTGGAAAGTAAAAAAGTGCTATTACTGGAGACAATATTTGCAGTGTGGCAGGGTGTATTATCTTGCTGAAAGAAGCCACTGCAATAAGGGAATACTATTGCCATGAAGGGATGTACTTGGTCTTCAACAATGTTTAGGTTTACGTATCAAATAACATCCACATGAAAGCCAGGACCCAAGTTTTCCCAGCAGAACATTGCCCAGTGCATCACACTGGGTCTACCGGCTTGTCTTCTTCCCATAGTTCATCCTGGTGCCATATTCAAGGATTCAAGGATTCTTTATTGTCATACCAGCACACTTCCATGTTATGGTACGAAATTAGTACCCAGGTCCCGTATAAGCCACATAGATAACAGGGTGTTAAATAATATGTTCCCCAGGTAAGCAAAGCAAACACACACCTGGCCATCCACATGAAAATGTGGTTCATCAGACCAGGCCACCTTCTTCCGTTGCTCCACGGTCGAGTTCTCATGCTCACATATCAATTGTAAGCACTTTTGGTGGTGGACAGGGGTCAGCATGGGCACTCTGATCGGTCTGCAGCTACACAGCCCCAAATGCAGCAAGTTGTATTTTCTCACACTTTTCTTTCATAGCTAGCATTAACTTTTTCAATAACTTGTGCTTCAGTAGCTCTTCTGTGGGATCAGATCAGACAAGTTAGCCCTCGCTCCCCATGCACATCAATGGGCCTTGGGCTGACAAGACCCTATTACTCATTCATCAGTTGTCCTTCCTTGGACCACTTTTGGGTTTAACCATTTGGAGGCATTTTGGAGACACTCTGACCCAGTCATTGAGCTATCACGATTTGGTCCTCGTCGTTCAGAACCATAAGCTTGCCCATTTTTCCTACTTACAACACATCAACATTGAGAACAGACTGTTTGCTTCCTAATATATCCCATCCCTTGACAAGTGCCACTTTAATGAGATAAATGGTATGTAAATGGTATGTAAATATTTCTAAAATATTTGAACTATTTTAAAGTACTGCATAGAATGACGCAGCTGAAGGAAAAGAAAGACCAAATGTTTTTGTATAGACAAAGCAAGTTTCAGCCTGAGCAATCTCAGGAGATGTGGCTAAAAAAAATCATAGGTTGCAGAGCCACTGTGGGTGTTCTAGGGCAACGTTACAACGTGTGCTGAAGTATCAGAGTATGGGGTGATTACCTACATCTCCAACATTGGGTCCTACATCACTTTGTATAGCCAGACAGAACACTAGCCTTCCAGCTCCAATGTCTGAACACCTTCAGTGTTCATGTGTAGGAAGAGTGTCATATGTAAATTTCTTATTTCCATATCCATATTGTTAATTTCCATATCTACTGTATTTCTGCAGAGGATGCAAACAGCACTTCCACATTGAATAGCTTTGTTTTTTTTGGCCTCTGGCTGAAAAGTGAAATGTTAAACTCTAAGGAAACAACACAGATGGATATAAGGGTTTATAAAGACATGTATGTATCAATGTATCAAACCAAGGTTAAATGGAAATGTCTATGTATGTAATCAGGTGTGTCTATTTGTTAATAGTAAGACAAATTTGCATGCGACTATGAAAGAATTTTACAAAAATAAATTTGTTACTTTAAATGACACGAAACAGGCTTTGGTTGGAATTTCATCCTGCCTCATGTATAGCGCTTAAACTGCTGTCATCTACAGCCACCCAGAAAGCAATTTGTTGATCAAATGAGAGCGGATTCCTGCAAATGCATTATTCAAATCCCATCAGCTTTACATTCTGATGTCTACATTAAGTGGGGAGTCAATTCAATGACAGGCTTTATATGGTGCCTACTAGCATAAGACACAAGAGCCTGGATACACTCCGGATGAATATTACATCACACTGTCTAATCTCACAGATCTATCAGTTTAGTATGCCGACTTATGACTCCGATATACTGCAAATACTGTAAAAGTTTAAACTATTCTGGAACATTCTCAGTAATGGACCAAGATTATTGATGGTTTTTATCTGCTAATTTTATCATAGCACTCTGACCTCAGAAGGTTTCCATACCAGAGCAATGTTTCTTTAACACGGATTAAAAATAACTAAACAAAAATACAGAATGCAGGTATACAGTACCATTTTCATGTTCACCATTTTCTGTGCGTCATTAAAGTCGTGAAATTGCTGAATGAAGGAGTTTGAAAATGGCAAGCATGGCAATAGTCCTCAATCAAAACTGTAATTCTCTGGTATGTCTGTCAGTCAAGAGTAAAGATTAAAAGTACAGCATATAAATAGTGACAATGATGCTGTATCCAGATTTTAATAAGGCATTGTGGTGAAAGTCTATTCAACAATCTTTTCCGTACCCATTTATCTTAGTAACTGTAGGCAGTGTATGTGTAACATACTACTGCAAGAGAGACCTGCAACACCATTAAACATATAATTAAACATAAATGGATCGATAAAGCACCTTTAGCCTGAAGGTACCATTTGGTAACATCTCCAGGCTCCAGGTAACATCCTGTCCAAAAAAAAAATGGGTAATATAGTATGTGCTGTGAGAACAAGCTTTTATACTTCTGTAAAATGGATAGTACAAAAGGGAACGTAAAAAGTGCATGTGAATGAAGGCCAGATGCTGAGGTGCAGTGGGCTTAACATCGTGCATCTCGTCTCTCCTGATGCTCTCGTCTCTCCTCCTCAAGCCGTCTGTCGAGCTGTAAACATGTCCATCACCCAGATGTGCAAACCCCTGAAAGCAAAAACACATTCAGGAGCATTTTCCAAACATTTCTCTTTACAGACAGACAGACAGACAGACAGAATACTTTATTAATCCCCAGAGGGGAAGTTGTAGTATTACAGGAGCAATTTACATAAAACAAGACAGTAAAGTAGGTTAAGACTTATATAACAGTAGAATTAATGAATGTAGTAGGAAAATAATAAAAATAAAATTATATATTTGTGTATAAATCTCTGTATAACAGAAAGTCAAATTGTACAATTTAGATGTCCAGAGTGCAAATTAATGTCCTGTTTTGCAAAATAACTTAGCTATGGAATACCGTGTGAATGAATGAATGTCCGTGTGAATTTTCATACAGGTGCATTTCATACAGGTGCATGTGCATGTGAATTGTGCATGTTCATACAGGTGCATGTGAATGAGTTGTTAGAATTAAAATTGCTACATTAGTCATTGTTAGTGGAAAAAAATAAAAATAAATAAATAAAACAAACTTCTGGCCAATCAGAATCAAGAATTCAACAGCACTGTCATAGGTACAATCAGTATATAATAACTTAAAAAAAAATAATGTTTTTATGTTCTTATCCCTAGGTAGACAATTAGAAAAGCCTATTGCTTTTTGTCTTGGTGTAGGAAGCAGTGTGTGTATTCAGTAGTCTGTACTCAGCAGATTATACCAATTAGCTTCTGGACTGGTCATATGGAATCCTGACAGTATAAGGTAGAGACACTCAGATATGCCATTCTCTTTAATAACACACTGTAGAATATTGCATTGTATGCAGGCCTTCTGCTGTTTTGATTAATGAGACCTCCTGCTGCTTGGTCTTTGAAAATCGATGCCTCTCGTCAGCCTTACAGTCACATCCAAGGCTATTGTTCTTTTTCTGAATTACTACATTATAAAGCACTGTTCAGTATCATGGATTTTCCTGGTGATCCATTCTGCTCTGTTCTACACATGCATGAGATTGGTTTCTTTTCCTCATTGTGAAACTCATGATAGGAACACGAGAGGTTGGATTTTCACACAACGATGAATAATAATCATACTGAAGCAATACAATGTCATCTATTTGTTTTCTGAGAATCAATGAATATTTCACTTCATGCATGCAATGTGTGATTCAGTGCCTTTTCAGTTCAATTTGTTACCTTTATTGGTATTTCTGAATACAAATACAATAATCGGCGAATCAGATATAATTCTGTATGGATAGTTATTTGCTCTAAATATAAATTCATTCATTCGTTCGTTAATTTTTTCTTTTGTTTGTTTGTTTTTATGTGTTTCAGAGGCACAAGATCAATACAATGAAACCCAAACATAACTTAAGTTAGTTTTTAATTTTCTACATCATCATCTCTGTTACTCAGTACTAGTGCTGCAAATACCAATTTGAGTTTTTTGTTAATGTGTTAATTTGTATACATTTTCCTTTCTATTGTAACATATAACTTATACGGGGATTCGGCTGATGGCACATGCTATCCATAATCTAAGACTAATTTATTACTCTGGTGCAAAATTTTGGCCTTTTATTCATGATTCTTGTAAATAATACATAGAGTTACTATTCAAAGCAATCACTAATAGACCCCATGACTGTCTGCCATTTATCTGGCAAATAATGAATACCGTTGCTAATAAAGTTTTTGGGTTTTGAGGATATTAATCTATGATAAATTTATGCCATTTCTTATATCTTAGAATCTTTTTAAAATGTTGGCCAGAGACTGTATGTTGCAGTGAATTAAGCAAGTTGAGATTTGATGCCACTGTGTCTGGCGAGTCAGCTGGATGTGGTAAACTTCCCATCCAAAACTTAAAATTGTCTCTTTTGTTATGAATCTGTGAAGAGAACAGAGCACCCATGGAGGACCTGACAATTCTGGTGTTCTCTGACGAATGCCAGTCAAGCTGCATGGTGCTGGGCTGTAAGAACAGGTCCCACTAGAGGAGGTTGGGCCCTCATGCCAACTTTATGGAGACAGTTTGGTCAGAAGCATGCATACCAGTAACCAGGTCATTTTGTATGGTCTTATTGTTCCTCCCAGTACAAAGGAGCAGACACCAGACCTGCGGCTGGGTTGATGCTTTTCTACAGCCCTGTACAGCTCTCCTTGAGTAATGGCCCATCTCCTGATGTCTCCTTCATGCTGTTGAGACTGTGCTGGGGGACACAGTAAACCTTTTTGCGACAGCAGCTGGGCTACCTGTGCAACCTGAATGGGTTGCAGGTACAGCCTCGTGCTACCAGGAGTGACAAATCAAGAGGAGAATCAATCAAACAATGTTGGCTTGTTCTTTGTTGTAAAGACAGGGGCATGAGTGATTCTGTTTGAACCGAAAATGTCCAAACAGGACTTGCATTTCCAGTTGATGTGATTAAAAAAAAATAAACACTGGTACACAGTCTAAATTAATAACATTGATTTGGAAACTCGTCCATAAAAAAAGAGCTGTGTATACACACAGATAAACTCTAGTTTGGATCAGTAACAGATGTATGGAGGGAAACTGCTGCAGGCTCATCTCTGCTTCACTGCTTCTCTGCTAATGTGCATCTACTCACAGATGATAGAACGAAACTGAATTGTGCTATTAACAGAGTGCCACATTTGAGGCAGCTGGAGCATCAGGTCGAAGCCAGAGAGCTGTCAGTCACACAGCCTGCATGCTCGCACTGTCAATAACATGGTGTTCCACAAGCATATTATGAAACTGTCTGTAAATATAATTTGTATGTAATTATAATTTAATTACCAGCCACACAAAGAATGGCAGCACAGCATGAAGAGCAGCAACTACAAGCTACATTACACGTGTTTTTACAACACAAGGAAACATTACGCATGTGGCTTTTTTAATTGTTTATTCATGCGAGTCCATAATTGAAACATAAATTTAAATTGATTATTAAAATCGAACCTAAACCACATTTCTTTTACAGAGAGAAATGGATCATATCGATACAGGTTCACAGAACATGGTCATAATGAGTAGTTCACATAACTAGTTTGAGAAGGTGCATTAGTCATGAAATAAAACTTGAGAATATGCAAGACAGCTCCATAATAATCTACAAGAAACACACAATATAGATGCATACAAAGCAATACAGTAAAAATACCAGGGGTAGAGTGTCTGTATAATTGTATAAATGTAGCATAAAACATTGATGAGTTGTACAAATGAAAACGCAGAATCACTGGTCTACTGCACTAATCTTCCTCAGAGGAAGATGCTGATGAGGCTGTTGATATATTGCAATCCCTAGTTAGCCAAAGAAATCTTGAACGGCTCATGTGCCAGTGTAAAAGTAGTAAGTAGTAATTATTGCCAAGATTAATATTGTGTATGCATTAGAAACAGGATTCATAGCTAACTGTTTGTGTACCATGTTGTTATTGTACATTTAAATGTGAAATATTTTAGCAGTTGAAATTGTTATGCAACAATGTAATGCAACAGTTTCCCATAGATAGTTTGTCTTATGGTTGGTGAACCCAACACCCTACAGAGTGATCATGAAGCATGAACCCGAGTAAGACAATTATCACAGTTATAATTTATAATGTCTAACAGAAGTATATACACAAAGATAAAGATAATGATTTACCAGCTGTCTAACTTTTCTGGTATTCTGTTCCTCCGAGCTGCCGAGAGCCACTGTCTCTGGTCATGGTGGTCTGGCAGTGGTTTTGATGATTAACGTTCCAAATGTCTACTCCAACACACATGTGGACCGCTGCAGTAGTTGTGTTCAAGCACTCACATGTTGCAAAGTGTCATATCAAGCTCAGTGATGAAGTCAAATATTTTCATATATCGCAGCAGATGGAATCCCACTCTTCACTATATAAAATTAGGTTTTCATAGCAGGGTACTCAAGTCAAAATAAAATAATTGCCATATGGTCTGCAAAAATGTAGCAATACTGGCAGCGGCAGCCATGGGACAACTACCATCTATGAGGTAAAGAAATTTAGCCATGTAATCCACAAAGTAAATTGTGAATTGACCCATATTTATTGGAAGCTCCAGAGTCAGCTTGCAATATACAGTATTACCAAAATCAGCAGTAAATGTGTGGGGAAAACCCTTCACATGGTGAAACTAAAAAGGTTTTCCCCCATGCATTTCTCTCAATAATATATATATATATATATACACACACACACACACACACACACACACACACAGAACAAAAGTATAAACGTAACACTTTCGGTTTTGCTCCCATTTTGCGTGAGCTGAACTCAAAGATCTGAAACATTTTCTACATACACAAAAGACC
>JAOVYU010000047.1:28154750-28166575 GCA_025674565.1 Synodontis membranacea
AACGTGTGCAAAACGGCCAGTGAAATGACTTTGCCCACCAAGTCCAAGGCAAGGCTTGTCTACTAATTAATTTATAACTGTGTAATTAATTAATATGCACTATAGTTGTAGTGAAAAGGTTCATTGTTGTGAAGTTAATGAAATGTAAGCCTATCCTTTTTTGCTACCATTACCTGAATGATTTCTAATACCAGAATTTTATTATAATTATTATTATTATTATTATTAACTGTGATATTATTCACTGTCTTTTATAGAGGAAGCTAGCACTACAAGCTAGTCAGAGTCATTAGGTATTGTAATTTGTTGTGCCAATAATGCAACAATGCAGTGAAAAAAAAAAGTACTTTTAATACTTAAGTATTTTTAAGAGCAAGTACTTCAGTACTTTAACTTAAGTAAATATTTGACTGCACGACTTTCACTTGTATTGGAGTAACATTTGACCAGTGGTATCTGTACTTTCACTTAGGTAATGAATGTACTTTGTCCACCTCTGGCCTTACATTATTCCATGTGAAATGAATTTTCACTCGGAAATGCATCACGTTGTAATTTTTTAGTTCAGTACTGGTTTAAGCATATATTTGCCTTCGACCTTTCTCTCAGACTGCAGTGATTCTGTAAAGGCTCATGTCTCGGTCTGCCCATATCTCACCTTCTGTACATGGCTGTGTCTCGTTTGTAAATCACTTGACCTGCTCCGCACTAATAGCGGCTTATGAAAGCAATTGAAAATGACAATTACCCCAGCAGTGAGTTACAGGGTGCTAATGTCCAATTAGCACTGTCTTCTCAGATTTAATGACTAGTTGTAAATTTCAAATTTCCATCTCATTGAAGCATTTTAATTAGCTATGATTACGTGTGGTCTGACCTTTCACAATGGGCCCTGTCTCATTGATTTACACGGCCATGGTTCTCCCGATTCAGACCTGAGGCTGTTGAGGGAGCATTGTTCATGACCAGCACAGTCCTGCGGTTATAATATATGACACTGGATGATATAATTGTTTTGTAGCATTGATTGCAATGTTAAATTTCATGGTTCGCCATGATGATATTAAAGTTATACTGAGTCTGGAGTAATAAAAATGGCTATTGATGCAAACGACTGACTTTTGACGGGCTTCTCTTATTAATTAGCTCATTTTATTTTGTTCTGTGTGTGTGTGTGTGTGTGTGTGTGTGTGTGTGTGTGTGTGTGTGTGTGTTTGAACATGATATATTCTTCCACTCTGGAGAAGGAAGTGATGAAGTCATTAGCAAACTTAGATGAGGAAACTGGAACAGAAGCAGCTCCTCTATTTTGCCATCACATTATGTACCTGCAGGATGAAACACAAATCCAGACTAATTAAGAGATATTCGAAGCAACACACACTCAAACTCACCTGGGAAGTAAAATAATAACACTAGCTTCTGAAAATGGTAATGAGCACTTAGGCCCTGCCCACACCTACTGTAAATAGATATTTTTGAAAGCATAATCGGCACATTTGGCCTTCTGGCTACAGGAAAACACGTTTTTTTGTCACGGAAAGCAAAAACATGTAGGGGAAAAAAAAAAAAGGCATACATTTTTTTTTCAAAATTATTTATTAAAACAAAGAAATTGTAACTTTACCCTTATATTGCACAATAATAATTTACCATTTTTACTGAAACTAGCAAGAGGTCAAATTCTAGGAAGTTGTTGACCTCAGATGCTTTCACCATGTTGAACACTACAAGTCAATCTAATGTTAATATAATACATTTTTGTGACAAGTATTTTGTTTTTGGTTTTGGTTTTGGTTTGGACTGAGACATTTTTCAGAAATCTTCAGATGTTTGTGTGGATGGGATTTTTTTTTTTTAAACAAAGCAACTAAAAACTAAGCTTTCCAAATAAGTAAATAAATAAATAAAAATTCCATACACATATGGACGAGATGGTCTGAGAACTACTTTAGCTCTAGTCTAACCACACAGACATGCTAAGAGACACATACACATTTCTCCTTTTATCTTCTCGTCTCGGACTGAGACCGTAACCTCACTTTACATATTTTCCATCTTGCCAGCTTTTTTTTTTTTGTTTGTTTGTTTTTTTTTTTTTCATATCTAATGTTCCTCAAAATATTTCCGGAGATGTTTGTGAGTCTCCCTTGTCCTGGTGCCATCTCTCTGAGCTTGATAGAGTTATCATTTCATTCCTGGAATGTACTTGTGTCAAATCTTCTACCCTTAGGGTGTTCCTACCCTACAGAAGGAGAAATTGAAATTCAATGGATTTCCCACCTCTAAAAAGGTTGAACAGAGCATGGAGGAGAGAGAAGAAAAGAAGGGGGAGGAAAAAAAAAAAAAAAAGCCCAGAGGGAGCGCTGTCACGGCGAGAAAAAATGGTGCTAGACATTTAGTTATTCATCCATATCTATTTTCAACCACAAAATTGGAGCCATTTGCAAGGCGCTGTGTGTCTCGTCTTTCTGCGAGGGATGTTTTATCAACCTTTAGCTGCTCCTGCACAAATCTCCGCACAGTGTTTGGGATATGAATAATGCAGGCTCCGAGTGCAACCAATTAAATGTTTGTCACATCCGACCAAGGCATTTTAAGTTCTATATTAGATTGGAATAACATTTTTGAGAGCGCCGCAATATTTTATTACCAATAAAACCTTCTTAATTTAGTTCCGAGCATGTGACAAAGATGGCCACTGATGCACAACCACACTCCGTATACACATAAAATTTGATTATCCACTATCTACTCAGTGTTAAGAGATTTTCTGTCAGCTATTTTTCAGAGCATAAAGATGTACTCGTCGCTGGAATGTGGCAACAGCTCGTTTCCTCCATTGTTCCAGTGATGCACACTGGAAAGTCTAATTTGTCATCGTAATTGTCATCTGGATAATATAATAAAGCGTCTAGAGTGTTTCCACTCGGAGACTGTTCGCCACTGCCATGCTGTTAATACGCACGCGTACCACTTTCTCACCATGCATCCTGTTTCATTACACCTTTTGCATATGAACATTAGTCACATGGCTGACTTGGTGCAAATAGTATACCTTTTCAGTCATTAAATCTAATGAGTGTTTGGGAAAAAAATGCTCTGGTGACAATTTATATTAAGGTTCCCTTAACTGACATTATTTAACCCATTAATTACCATGAACAAACTAGGGAACTTCAGGATTAAAACACTATACAGACATTAACAAAGTAACTAACACTTGTAGCAACTGATTTATTTATTTATTTTGAAATAATAAACCATTAAATAATAAAGCATTGCCATGAGCCTCCATTAATCAACGTGGACACCAGCGCTCTGTAAAATTACACCCACAATGATCGACACCTGTTTATACAGGCAGAAAAGTGTTTAGAAACCTTTCGCTTTACCGGCGATCCAAATTATGTAAGAATGACAAACTTTTTATTTATTCGTAGTAATGTTGTGGAACGCGCACAAAATGAGTTACTTACTGTTCTCACTTACGTTATAGCAGCTAGAAATGATCACTGCTCACAACTAAAAAAAAAAACAAACGCAGCTCATCATAGAGAGAAGACACAAAGCGTAAAGTCTTCTCTGCTTACTTTCCTTCTCTGCTTACCATCCTTTACAGATGACTTTTACTTTTAAGTGCTGACACTGGAGACTCATTCCATAAATGCTCAATGGTCGTGTCCTGGCAGAAAACTACGCCGTATCAATAATTATTGGAACAGTTCATAGAAGTTCACTCGTTTTATTGGTTGAGTTTTCACTTCTGAGTTCACTTCTGCGTCCGCTATGTAAAATTCCACGTCCCAGTTCGAACCGTTACTACAGTAGAGTTAGCGACGTGGCATTATCCATGGACATGGCAAAATGTTATGAAATATGAAAGCTCGTCAGATGAAGATGAAAAGGACATAAAGATGCCAATCTCACCAGAAGCTCCTTTAATGGGAAGGTACAAATCATGGTGAGCCGGCTAGCCAGATTGCCGACGTGATACAGTATAAAGTGAATGTGGCTTCTTTAGGATCTATTTATAATTCATATCAGAAATGTCATTTACTGTACGAGATATTAGTTTCTTGTTTTTAGGACTGCTGTATGAAAGCAGTATCACACGAGCAAGAGTGCGGTTACAGCGAATATCCATTCACAGCCGTGCCAATATTCAGAATAACCGCAGTCTTGTTTAAGAGATATTGGTTAAGCATTTAGATTTTTTTTTATTTTTATCTGTTTGTGAACAAGTTCCTTTGTAAGTTAGTACATTAACAGTATAAATAATAATGTATTAGAACGAGTGCAGTAAAATAAACCAGATCAGAATTGAGAATTGTGGAACACTGCTATGGGATAGCAGGCAAAATTCACAACTGAAGCTGAAGCAAGTTCCTATTTAATCTCATGTAATTTGCGGTAAATTCTATAGAATTCTTTTTAGTATGGATTTTTTTTTCTCTATTATTATTATAATTATAAGGTTACTGTTTGTTATTTAATGCATGCAATGAACGGGAAGCTCGATGTAAAGCATCACCAATGCACTGTGTGACATTAAAGATTTAAGCCGTCTGTCATTATGATATTAGAGACATCATGAAGGACGAAAGAGTTGTTAGAAGAAAAACGAGATTTTAATAAAAAAAAAAAAAAAAGCACCGTGTCTGATAGATTTAGCTAGCTTTGACTACACAGCTTCATCCTTTTCTCTTTTGAGCTCCTGCCAAATAATTCGACACCCCAAAAGGAGGATCGTGCTCCTTAAAAGTGTCATACTGAGATTGATCAGAGAGTGTCAGCAGGTGTTTAGCATCTTAACCCGGGGTGTAATGGCTTATTCAAACCATGACAGTTCCTCAGATACACAGTAAGACACCTTTATTGGATTCAGCAGGGGGTTTCAAACGTTCTCTAGCCAGAGAATCCTTTAACTTTAAAAAAAAAAAAAAAAAAAAAGATCCCACAGATCACTGAGTCCAGATTTATCTTATGGCTTTATTATCTTAATCCAACAATTTGAATATCATTATTGAAATGTGCATAATAGTGTTTTGGAGATCGACTGAAACGTAGACTTTTGTATTCCTGAACTCAATTAACAGAACTGAAATCTCGCTTAGCTCCATGCTGATCTTATTTATAAGCCCATTTGTTATTAAAGTTTATCAAGGAATGAATTAAAACCCATTCAGTTCAAGTGACCAGTCGATTCGAGTAACACAGTAATGATGAAGAATTGTAACGAGGCACAGGATTCAGTTGTCCATTTTTATATCAGTCGCACAGGCTTGCAACGTTCAAAATGGAATTCGAATAACCAACATGCAAAACGACAACTGATGCAGGAATAGAACTGTTATCTGTATCATATATATATAGACTGTGGACAAAAACCCCATGTGAGCTCCTGATGCTCCTGCCTATAGTGTACTCTGTGCATTATTGTTTAGTTTTACTGATATACTCTTCGTAAAATGGTTTCATATACAGTGCAATGCCATAAAGAGTTTTTCAGTCTGCCCCTCTAGGAAAACCATTAACTGTTGGGTCCTAAGTGCTTTCCTATCAGAAAATGTTCTGAGTATAACATCCAGTGAATCCTCAAATGGATCATTGCGTGCAATGTGCTTCTTCTTCTTTTTTTTTTTCTTTTCTTTCTGTTGAATCTGTTTCTAAAACATGCCGTTGTACAGAATCCCATTTCTGGCTGCATAGTGTAGAGTGTAAAGCAATCATCCCTGCCTACAGAGTGTGTTTTGGATGATTGTGGGAATAGAGTCACACCACAATTATTAGTGTACACTATACGATCGAAATGCAGATTATGGAATGATAGTTTGGAACATCCAAAAATGTCTAGAAGGATCTGGTCAGTCCGTGGAAAATTACCAAATGTGTTTGTCGTTACTCTGCACGGCAACGGGTCTCGACAATCAAAGTATAGCTCGCACCAGTCACACGGCACAGGCTTAAATCAGCATAGGATGAAGCATTGAAGCTTTCAGTTACATTCCATAGAGGGTACAGAGCTAAATAGCATTATTTTTATTTATTATTTATTAATTATACTTCACTGATTATGTGTGCGTTTGTGTGTGCACACGAAAAAGGCAAAAAAAAAAAAAAAAAGCAGAGCTGTCAAACAGATGCAGCTTTATTGGTAAAGGCATAAAAAGCACTATCAGTTTACAGACGGTGAAAACAAGCCGTGCTAAGTCTCAAAATGCATGAGTGTTTGGTTTCACACAATGAGCTTAAAATTGTGTCACCAACAATACTGTCAAGAAATGTCTGCGCTCCAATAATTAATTCATTCTGCTACCAGGGCCACAAGCAGTTTCTCTTCATGTAGTAACTCTGATAGACTTGTATACATAGATAGTATTACTAGGATGGCTTTCTTCATCTCTGATATATGGCTAAGCTAGGAAATCTAGCATTATTACATGATATGGGGGGGGGGGTACAAGTTCATGCTTTTGTTACCTTAACGGAACTATCAACTTACTATCTGGATCATTTGTAAAGTTTCTTTTTAAAGAAAGTTTGATCATGTGACCTTTATCTTAACCACGCTACGCTGGTTTGCGTTGATTATAAAATATTAATAATGACCAATGAGACAGTGAATAGTCTCAGGACGCAGTACGTGAGTGAACGTATATTGTATTGATATGCCACGCCGTGCAGGTGCAGGCCCTTTATTAGTACCTAGAATAGTAAAGTCTGCGGAAGTGGAAAGTGGCTTTTACTACAAATCCCACAAGTTAAGGAATCACCTTGCTGGTAGTTCTTGGGACTCAAAAGGGGCCTTAATCTTTATGTCTAGGTAAAAAAAACTTATTTGTTTACTCAATCATGCTGTTAAATTGTTGCTGTAATTGCACCCCATATTGACATCATGGTTAAAATCTAAATGACTATTCTGCATAAAATCACGGTAGGTACGAATGACTTAATTTGTTTCACTTTATGCTTTCTTCTTATGCATATACAGTATATCTCACACTATTGTATTATATTAGGGTGTTGCATAAGTTCATAGCCTAGTAAATATCTTTCATTATTTATCTTATCTCCCTGTAAAAGCAGGTAGTTCATGCAATCGAACGGCGATTTTTTTTGAAAACTAAGTCTTCATATACAGTATAACTGTTTTTAGAAAAGCGAGAATAAAGTTTGTTCAAAAAGGCCACAAACTTATGCATCCCCCTAATATCAAATTGGATTCAAATGCACTATAGTAGATTGGGTTTTATGACAGTTGGGGTATTGTTAAACGGTTTGCTCATAAAGTTACACATTTTCTCAGTTTCTATAGAAGCCAATTACTTTCCTTTATGCCTTTATGTCGATAAGTCATTAATATGACATGAGGTCCTGCTAACATAAAAAAAAAAAAAAGCCAGTACACACAGAGGACCACACTGACCTTGTGTGGAACTGAAATTGACTTGGCTCTAAAAAGATAAAAGTGTGAGATGTATTTCCTTTGATTAAGTGCCACTAAAAAGTGTTCACATGGCTCTCTTGATATGGCTTTCAGCAGATGCTGTGTTTGATGGCTAATAGGTTCAAAGTCTTGCAAGCGATATTTGCTTCAACAGCTCTGACTGCTGAGGTCACTCACTTCTCTGCGTTTATTCCTTTGCCTTGTGTTTTTCATAGATGAAAGAAAGAAAGAAATATATCCATTTCACAGCTTTAGCAAAGTCAGGAAATATATTGTTTTGGACTTTCCCTATCTACTGTCAGACTCCAGTACCTTTAACCTTGGCCCTATGTCCTATAATACCGAATACAGCGAACTAGCATCTAATTAAAGTATCATGTACATTTCCAGCTTGCTCTATATTGCTCTCAACTTACGACGTACAACTAAGAGGTTTACTCCGAAATTCAGAATAAATCATAGATGGAGCCAATTTGCTTAAATATTTTAGTCAATAAAAACACCACGGTTGCCAGCTTCAATTTAAGTCTGATTTCATTTACATAATGCTTCTTGGTCCCTCTTGGCTTTCAATAATTATTAGCAATATTGTCACGCCGGGGTGAAGTATTGCTTTATCAGTATAAAGTGGCTCTGCTGTGTAAGACTCAGTCAGGGGACGGTGCTTCCGATCAGTGTGTGACCTGCAAGTTCTTTTCTAGCAGCTCTGCAGGACCGAACACTGTCAGTTTATCGCAGCACATGCAGGAGGCTGCACCGTCGATGGGAACAGCAGATGGAGGGTTTATCTTCAGATTCCATCTCTACACGTCCATCTGTGCTCGAATGCAATGGAGTTGTTACAGTTTAACAAGTGATCTCTTTCCAGCAGTGCAGAATGTCTCGGCATTAGCGACTGGGATTACGCGCAGATGCTTATTTCGACTTGGAACTAGTTGAGCCTTTATTTTGATTAAACATGTTTATAACGCTGCATGTTGCACTGATTATTTTAATTCAGATAGCTCTTCACTGACAGTGTGACGGAAACAGCTAAAACAAAAATGAGCTTTTTTTTTCAAAGGACTTGCTTTAATTCCAGATAGCTAAAATTATCCCAGTTAAAAAAAAAAAAAAAACTTTTAGGGTGGATTTCTACCCAAGTATCCATGATAACAAAATAGCTGCACCTCAAACAAACACGCAAGTCCACAAGGATGGAGAAAAAGAAAGGTACAACTTTAGAAGCCTTACAATTGCTAGTGGAAGACTGATGAATTTCTTGTGCCTCTGGTAATGAGGCTAAAGCATTAACAATAAATGCTTCAAAGGGCATTGAGCCCAAAATTAACGAGGCATGTAACCCATATAATTTCAGCCAGATGTGCATGGAGAGCACTACAGTCCTGTAGACAATATCAGAAAACCAGATCTAGCTCTCAGGCTAAAAAAAAAAAAAAAAAAAGCCATCAGTGCTAGCAGCGGTGGAGTGTGTAAGGGCCGACATCTTCGGTGTGGTCGGTCGTCATGTGATTTGAGATGTGTGTTCAGTAGCATGGTGTGGAATAGAGAAGCCGGGTTAACAAGCGTAGCAGCAAATCTCTGTTCACTGGTCAGAGGGATTATATGGAGTTTGAGTTGATTCTGCTTCACGGAGTCTGAGGTGTAGTGATCAGACCCCAAGCACACACTACTGAGCTCTGACAGCGGTTAGAGAAATGCTCTTCTGTCAATTCCGTTCATGTTAACGTTGATTTTAATGATAATGTGGTGGTTATGTTTGGCCCGCAGGAGCACAGTCTTAAAAAGTTATCATTTAAAAAAAAATACCTGATGATTTTTACAGCACAGTTGCTGGGTTTAGTTCGCCGGGGCAGGTAGTTTGGGTCACTGTGACCTAAATCGAATTGAAAATGGACAATCCAGCATGGTGGATGTGGACCCAGAAAAGAAAACGCACAATGCATTAAGATTCATTTTCTGCAATTTTCCGCTGTGCCTGTCGAGACAGAGCGGCAACAAGGGGAAAAAAAAAAAAAAAAGTCTGAAGAGAAAACGGATGCACTTTTTTTTCTCCCCCGCAATTTTCTCCCCAATTTGATCTTGCCAATTCCCACCCGCCAGCCGGCTCTCCACTATCACACTACCATCACCAAATGGGAAGGACGAACAAGTGCTAACACGTTCTGAGACACATGAAGTCAGACAAACACATCACAGCAGTGTAACAATACTCCAAGGAAAGCCCTATCTACAGTACCCTCTTCTGCATCCATGAACTCAAACACATTCGTGATATACTATTGTCACTCTGACCGACAGGTCGGAAATTCTCTGTCATCCTACCCAGCCAAACAACACAACCAACTTTGCAATCCTTGGACTCCACTGACGGCTGTATGATCATCGAAATTTGTGTAGCTCGGCTTGATTGCCAACATTATCCTGCTGACACCAATTATCTAAGCTGATGTTATTTGAGCAGAAAATAGGGACTAAATTGTCTTTTTTTTTTTTTTTTCGAAAAATAAATCAAGTTGGTATTTTCTAAGAAAGTTTTCTTAAAGATCTGAGTAAATTATTACATCATTAACAGTTTGTTAGCTAATTAATTTGGGTTGCAACATAACGAATAAGGTGAATTCTTAATAGATAGTTCGGAATGGCCTCATGTTTTCGCTGTAACATCTGCCTGAATTATCAGTTAGTCCTGTAGCTGAGTTGATTCAATGTTCGGGATTTCAAAACGTATATACAGTAGATCTTATTTATTTATTTATTTATTTATTTTTAAGATTAATGCAGCTTTCACCATATATGTGTATTTTCTAAGAAAATGTACTTTCTAAATCCTCTTTTGTGCTAATGCAAAAAAAAACTAAAAACAAAAAACAAATACACAATAATCTGCTCAGGGAATGATTATAAAGACTTGAGTCTATAACCCAGACGTGTAGTTGTTTTTTTATCCAGTTGTTTTTTTTTTTTTGACAAAATCCAAGCTTAACCACGCTGGGTTAAAAACGCATTTTTTTTTTTTTTTGTATAAATGGGAATTGTTTGTTTCAGTTTATCATTAACTTCTCAATAACTATACAGACATATTTTACACTGAAATGGTTCTTTTAGCCAAAGAGAAGAGTGTTTTGAACTGACTGAGTTTTTGGTGATATGATTTATTAATTCACGCGGTCCATTAGCTCTCCTTTCCACTTCAAAAGTTTGTCTAATGAACAAAGTCTGCACTCGGCCTCGGGGTCCTTCGCGATGATTTTCCGATCGAATCAGAACCTAATCCACACACTTTTTTCCGCACTGTTTAACCTGTCGTCTTTCTTTCAAGTCGATTCCGTTAGCAAATTCTGTGCTCTCGTTGATTAGCGCATGTTACGTCTGATATCAACTCCGTTCCACTTCTTTTGCAATTTTTAGTCATGCATAAAGACGGGGACAGCTTAAAGCCTGACTGCATTTATCATTGTTCATTTTTGGACACGGCTATCTTTGTGTACTTCATGCTTCGTTAATTTTCAATTTGTCCATCCTACCTATGTATTTGTGTGCATTCTTGTGCATTTGGGTGCATATCTGTATATTTCCAAAAACTTTTGAAACTGTCTTTTTCCCCCTCAGGTGCCAATTTGTCTGTCGTCACGTCAGATGAGTGCCGACGTGCCGGATGCCATCACTCAGCCTCCGCATGGCGTTTAGCTCGGTGTTTGCATTTTGAATCACTAATTGTTGTTTGTCCTCCACATCATTCCCATGCAAGACTGCACACCATCAACACACATGCACTCTGACATTTCATCACTTCACAAACAGCTAAATTTAGGTGACAAAACTGTTTCGTGCGTCTCCGAGTCCAGATTATTCTACGTGAATTAAAAAGGACTGGAATATCGTTTGGTGTTTTACTTTTCCTTAAATTTATTTTTTAGCCCAGATGTCTTGGCATCAGCGATAACTAGATTTAATGGATGGGTTAATGAAATATTACGGTGCTTTAATACATGCAGTCTGTTTGACTGGTGCCATGGTGTACTTACCCATAACTCTCTTGCAGTTTGATTGTGGTAAGAAGGCAATTCAACTCTGAATCGAATCAAATTCAGGAACTGAATCAAACACACAATGTGCTTTGAGTACTGAGTCAAAGAACAGAGCTGTAGCATTACAAAAATGCCATGTGATCCGGACAAAAATATACGCAAAATGTTTAGTTATTTATATAATCAGATTATTATTTATTTAGCACTGGCTTCATATTCTGCGCTTGTGATTTCTACAAAAACTTGCCAAAGTTTATTATTATTATTATTATTATTATTATTATTATTATTATTATTATAACTATTATTATTATTATTATTATTATTATTATTATTATTATTAT
>JAOVYU010000047.1:28190412-28200488 GCA_025674565.1 Synodontis membranacea
ACCCTTTAGAATTGTCTACATTTCTGCTTTAATATGACCTGAAACATCATCAGATTTTCACACAAGTCCTCAAAGTAGATAAAGAGAAGCCGGTTAAATAAACGAGACAAAAATAATTCACTTGGTCATTTATTAATTGACGAAAATGATCCAATATTACACATCTGTCAGTGGCAAAAGTATGTAAATCTAAAGGGTTCACAGACTTTCAAGCACCACTGTATTGTACGTACTCCTACACATAGCAGTAATGAAAGCTTTTAAAACAGAATGTACTGTAGAAAATAAAGCTGTTACATTTCGTGTGCTGGCAGATTTGTAGATCACTGTCCGATAATCTGATCTCGTGTTTCTGACCTCAAGGGTTGCACGAAAATTATACGAAGAGATTAGAACAGATTTAACTGGAAAATTCAGGTTTTTTTTTTTTTTTTTTTTTTTTTGAAAAGCTGAATAGTGTGCATCTCAACGTGGTTATTCAGAAAGAGAACAATAACCTTGAACAGGAGTGTCCAAGCTGAAGAGAGGGCATCGTTATCCAAAGGCCAAGCAGCAGGAGCTCTCATTAATCAAAATGGCAGGAGGCCTGCGTGCAGTGTTAGTTTTCTACAGTCTGTTATTAAAGAGGAGGACATGGCTGAGCGCTGCCTACCTTGTACATTTGTGCTGTTTCCAAATTTTTAATTGTCTCTTTTGATGTCAAACTTTTAAAAGGATATCCTTCAGGATAACAATGAAAGTAAAAATGCCTGAAAGTTTTATTTATTTATTTTGAAATGCTAAGGACACGGATTGATCCTTTTCAAAAATGTTAGCGTTTTGGTTTTTTTTTTTCCCATCACATCGTGTTTTGTAGAAAGCAAAAGTGACATCTATAAGTGTAGAATATGTCTGGCCAAAAAAGTACTTTTTGACAGTTAACCCTTTCTGGTCATGCCCATCAGTGCTCAGTGCTCTACCTTCCGACAGGTATTGACAATTAAAGTATATCTCACACCAGTCCCACAGTACAGGCTTATATCAGCATGAGAAGAAGCATAGAAGCTTTCAGTTGCTTTCCATAGATGGTACAGTGCTGGAAGATGCATAGCATTATATTTGTTTATTACTTATTAATTATACCTTACTTTATGTACGTTTGTATATGTACACATATTCAAACAGTTAGATGGACGCCGCAAAATGGTAAAGGCATAAAAACCATATAAATAAGTTTACAGGTGGCAAAAACAAGCTGTGCTATTAATGATCATTTAAGGGTAGCTTTTTCAGAACATTTAAAATCAGGTGGCAGAGACAGTGACAGTTAAAGAGTCTTTATTTTTAAACAGGCGAAAGAGTCCAAAACATGAGCTCGAATCAGAAGTCACATCGAAGTCAGGATACAGGCAGAAGTCAGGCAATGTGCAAGCAGAGTTCAGAACCAAATAACCAGAAATGTCGTCATGACCATGAACACCAGAGCAGAATAACAAGGCTTGGTATCGGAGGTACGGGACACCGGGCATATAGTTTGCAATGAACAAAGAAACACAAGGGCTTTAATACAAAGCCTAATCAAGGGGCGTGAAAAAATTAGTGAATCATTAGACAACCAGTACAGTGACAAGACAAATTTAATTTCAGTTACAGTTATGGCTTCCAATTATTATGAAACCAAGAGATTTGAGATAAAATGATTTTTGTGCTGCATTCCATTTTGCAATGATGCTTTCTGGATCACGTTTTTAGTTCAGCTCAATCCAGGCTGCTCTTTAACCCTAGTAATCAAAAATCTGTAATAAACAGTAAATCCACAAGTGATAAATTTACCTGCATGTGTGTTATTAAGACGCTAGTTTATACTAACAATGATAAGCTATACTACATTGTGCTATACTAAGCTACCCTGAGCTAGCATGCAAAGTCATTTGTTTAATTCCCTTTTAGATTTTTAACATCGGCTTTCTCTATCAAACACAGTTACATTCTTTTACATTCTATATTATTGTTAAAAAGCCTTTAAAACTGTACTGCGATTAAGTAAAGAGACTTGGTCTACTTGCTATCTGGTCCTCCTTTCAATCATGCACTCCATAGTCAGTTCCAATATGATTGAAATAAAGACGTTTATGTTAACGTTCAAGTCTCCTCTTAATGTGATGGTAACTAATTTGCTGAGAATTTATACAGAACAGAAATAAGAACTTAAACATACAAATGCTTGTCGGTGAACTCAGTAAACTATTAAACGACTGTAATACAACCACTGCAGTTAACAAATATTGATAATGAGTTCAACATACAGTATACCAAAATATCAGACATGAATATTAACAGGTTTATGAAATGTCCTTGTGGATGTCTGAGGCTAACAGGCTATTTAATAATAATAATAATAATAATAATAATAATAATAATAATGAGTATAGATGTAATAAGTGCAATAAATTCATGAGTATTCAAACTAAATAATCATGATCTGAGAGCTATGACGTGCCATGAGTACTGCAACATTCATCACTTGGACAGAGGGCAAATTCATGACTATATTGCGCTTAAACACTTGTTTATTTAAATTTTCAACCAATTTTCAGTTATGTGCAAAATAACTCATTCTCCCCATTACACAACAGCTACCTGTTGCCAATTAATTATGTAGCAATATATCGTGCGGAAATAAATCGCTTTATTATAATTTATTATAACTTCGCTAAATTATAATTTAAATTTATAGTAAATTTTTAAATTATTTATTATCAGGCTGTATAATCTCTTAGTATTTCCTAGCTGTTACTTAATTGTTTAGACAACATTAGGGGTACAATAGAGGGAAAGCACGTGACTCACCGAAAGCAGAGGGATCACAGCTTGTATGCCGTGAAAACACACAGACACACGCAAAAACAAACAAAAAACTAAATTTAAATTGGGAAAGAGCTTTTGTGCGATTAGCAGCGATATTATATTTTACTCCAACCTTTACAAATGTTTGTAAATAATTATTTCTGGTTATTAAGAAAATTGAACAAATAATTTGTTCTTTTTATTTAACAAAAGGAATATTTAAATAAATGTTTGGTAATAATTATTATTTATTTATTTTTATTTTTTTTTAAAATATCGCAGAAAAGTCGAATCGTGACCTTAATATTGTGAATCAAATAGAATTATAAATTGAGTGAATCATTACATGCCTAGCCACCAGCCAAAGGAAAAACTTAGGTAGTGGATAGGAGGCAACTGAATATTTACTGTATATAACTTATATATATATATATATATATAACTTGTGAAGCAGGAGAGAGCATTTGGAGGAAAATCTTCCCTCTTCAACTAATCTAAACTCACAGTTGCCTACAATCGGCTAGCAGCGCACTGATTGACACTGAACATGGCCATCCCTATCTTAAAATATTGCTCTGCATTGTACTGGGAGCTTGGACCTTGAATTCTACTAACAGCATGTCAAACCGGTAAACCACTTCACAATAAATGCAGCTTGAAATGTACGAATGAACCGGATTTTTTTTTTAACCTTCAGTTTTGTATTTAGAGGTTCCATTCAGCTGTCAGTCCTCACCTGAAACAGCAATAGTTTTAAAGTCTTTAATGGCACAGCGCTGCCAAACAGCATGTTTCTTTCCCTAAACGTGTCTCTTATCATTGTGAGTAAAGTAGTTGAACCTTGGCAAGCAATGCTGTTAAGACCGATTGTATCTCATACTAATTGTAATTGTAGCTCATTTCATGTAAGTATCTGAGAATTTCAAAATAAGACAAAGCAAGTCTTTAGGTGTTTGAAATTCACGGTTATGAATGTTCAGCAGTCGTCCGTTTTAATATCCAAGGTCTCAGGTGCGTCCGCATGGCATGACCCATGTGAATGAAGGTAACAGCGCGTTCTTTCAACTTCACCTTTAATCTAATTGTTTTGTTTGTTAGCAAAAGAAGGTCTTTCATCTCCAGATGAAGTGCATCCCTTGGCTCCTCTTGTCAGCACACACAATGGCATTAACTTTAATAGCCTGAGGCATTCATTAAAGGAGAAATACAGTAAACATTTATTATATGAGAAAGAGCCGTGTGCGTCTCATGAGCTGGACAATAAGTGTGTCACAGTGATGAATTAGCTGCATTTCCTACAAGACCTTTTTTCCTTCCTCCATCAGCCAGCAGAAAAGATATTGAGGAAATAATATATCCTGATCCACATACTGGAATGCACTTTGTTTAATGCTTGGTGGGACAGCAGGATGCACAACTCAGAATGGAGTTGGCGAGTGAACTGAGTTTATTAGTTATAAACTGTCATTTCGTTGCTTATGTGTGTAAAATTATAATCCAGTATGATACAGAAGATACTAACCTACTTTTATACGCATGTGCACTGAGCTGCCTGTTTAATGGATCTTTTGTAGAGGATTGTCTAAAAAAAAAAAAGTGCTTAGGATTAATTCATTCATATTTCTTGTTTGTTTGATACTCTGCTCATTTACCTGTACTCGCTCGTGAAAACAAAAAAAAGCAATGAAAACAAAAGCTCACAGCTGGAACAAAGCTCTCTTTTCACCACTGCAAAGCCTACGCAATCCAGGGTAACTAATATAGCAAGCTAATAAAATCAGCTAGCTAAGATTATAAAGAGCAAGCCTAGTAAGCCTTAAAACAAGCAGACTATTTAAGTGCTTTTTAAGGAGCTGGTTTAAACCAATGACGTCGCTGATTGGTTAATTCTAACTAGGTTGGATCATTTTATTATCAAGTACCATATGTGTGCTTGTATTCATGCTTGCTGTGAAAAAAGTGGTATCGGTGCATCCCTTACAGTAACCACGACTGAGAAAGAGAGCACACATGCACAAAACAAGCAGACAATTATGGTTTAGAGCCACCATATTATTACAGGCGAGAATTTGCAAAGCCGGGCCTACACACAAGTGACAATAATGATCAGGGGAAGCTGAAAAAAGCCGCTGAGGAAAACAAGAGCCAGACCAGACTGCCGTGGTACGTGACTTGCATTCCTGCAAATGTTGAGCAAACTTGAAGCTGGAATCATTATTATTAAGCATGTCAGGCACATATTACTTTATATTACATTGAGCATGTAGGCAGTGAGTTCATGTCAATCAGGAATCAGGGGGAAAAAATAGTCTAGTACTGCCCTAATTTTTAATCACTGGCTGCCCTTTCAGATGTGTTAATCAAAACATCCGTATGACATTTTGCATTTTTGTTGTCTCAGAATGCTAGGTTTTTTTTTTTTTAGTAATCTGACCAGCCGTGTGCAGTAACAGAGCCGCTCTTGATATGTGCAGTCATTCAGGACTGGTGGTGGATTAGGTCAACATCAGATTAGCGAGGGATCAGCACCTGTTTGACAAATGACATTTTCTCCGGAGTGTTGGTTCACCTCGCACATACACACAACCTTTTTCCTACAGACAGATGTATGGGGGGGGTTTAAAAGTCTCAGTTGTTGTGGTGTTGCAGGATGAAGAAGGTAAACAACAGCTTACCTTCAAAAGACTAGGTGATTGACTACTTATTTGACTTACAATGTTCTACAGTGGTTGCAAAAGGTAAGACTCAAATCCTAGAATTATTATGCGCTCTTAGAAAGCAAATTTCCAAGCCAGAACTGCTTGAGGCATCACTTCCATCACCAGAGCTATTTCCATTATTACTGTATGTACTACTACCACAGACACAGATATTGCACATTTTTGTGTAATGAGGCTGATATAGTCATTTTTTTTAATATATGTCATTTATCCATTGTGGCTCACGAGGAAGCTGGGGCCAATCCCAGCTGACTTCGGGTGAGAGGTGGGATAAACCCTGATCAGGTCACCAGTCTATCGCAGGGCTAACATGGAGAGACAGACAGCCATTCACACTCACATTCAGACATATGGGCAATTCAGAGTAGCCAATCTGCTTGTCTTTGGACTGTGGGAAGAAACCAGAGCACCCTGAGGAAACCCACGCAGGCGACATGCACACTCCACACAGTAAGGCGTGACAGTGACCACCACGCAGCACAGACTGCTATATTGTTTTAACTTTATAGTAATACAGTATGTGAGCATTGCAAACTCTTTTTTTTTTTTTTTTTTTTGATAAATACGAAATGCAGGCTGATGTACAGATAATCCATAACTGGTTACAGGGAAGAACTAGTCTTGAAATCGAACATGAAAAACACAAGGGTTTAATGTAACACGGAAAACAAATAGGGCAACACAAACTAGTCTGCAGAAAACAGGGGACAGGCGAGCACAATTAGACAAACGGCCCAGGAACGAGACCTGGCAGAGACCGAAGTGAGAACAAACAAAAGTAGATTTGGGAGAGCTTTTATTATTACATGATTTATATATACAGTATATATGAGTAGTTGAACATTTGGGATAATTGCACTTGTTATATTGTCAGTATCCAGACAACCCTTTCCGACAAATTTATGCTGTTTGGGCTTGAAATAATATTACATCATTTGGTGGTGGGTTATCTGGCAATAAATTTCTAGAAATGAGAAATGTAGCCTACTTCATTGCCTGGCTCGTGTCTGTGTGGGTTTAATTCAGGCTTTCTGGGTTCCTTCCAAAAACATGCCAATAGGTGGATTGGTGATTTTTATTTGCACCTAGATATGGGTGTGTTTGTGCGAGTGAGTGTTCATAGTGCACTGCAATGGACTGGCGTCCCATCCAGGGTGTTTTCCCAGTGTTTCTGGGATAGACATCAGATCCACTGCCATTCTGACCAGGATAAAGGACTTGATGATGATGATGATGATGATGATGATGAGAAATCTGCTTGACTGTTGTCACTGTTGTTTGTCCATAAATGTATGTATCCCTAATGAGCAAGCCTGTGACAAGGAAAAACTCCCTGAGGTGACAAGAGGAAGAAACAGCAGTCCTACGCCATCTTCAGAGTTTCTGACTGCATCCTCAGGCTGTTCATATGGGGCTCAGTTCATAAGTGGTTTCCAAGTGATGATAACTCCAACCGCAGAGTAAAATCCCTAGTGTAGAATTAACACTTCCAGAGTTAAAATAGACTCAAATGAACTTAGAAAGAGTTAATTCTACACTCTGGGTGTTAATTCAACATTGGGGATTTTACTGTGCAGAAGTAGGACATCAGGATGGATCAGGCAGGTCCAGAAAGCAGAAGGGGTAAGGGTCGCTGGAATCTCAGAGGTAGTATGTGCATCTCGACAGAGAGACAGAGTAAGAGAGACAGCGAGAGAAAGAGAGATAGTTAGGTACGAACATTAGCCAGTGTTTCAGTTCTTCTTTGATTGTCTTCAGTTCATGCTTTTGATTCCTACTCCCATGTTACATGTTCTCTGGTTTTATTGACCCACACTCATATTCCCGATTATGGATTACCCTTGGATTGGTTTGTAGTTGTCTGCCTGTGTTTTGATCAATGCAGTGGCCCTAATTGGGGGTGTGACGATACATTCCAGTCACACTTTGATTGGAAAAGAAAACAAGAAAATAAGATTTGAGAAGATGTTTAACATTTTAAACATTTTTAGGTGCAACCATAATTCCAAAAAACATGATGCTAAGAAAAAAGGTAAATAAAAACATAAAGCAATGATTTGCAAATCTCATAAACCCATATTTTATTCACAGTAGAATATAGAAAACTTTCAAATGTTTAAACTCAGACAATGTAGCATTGTAAGAAAAGAATAAGGTTATTTTGAATTTGGTGCCAGCAATACGTCTCAAAAAAGTTGTTACACAGTGTTTAAAATTGTGTAGCATCCCGTGTTCTTTTCCATTTCCATTTCCACTTTATTTATCGAGCACTTATAAAACAACCACAGGGCTGACCGAAGTGCCGTACAACACATTATAAAGACACACACACGTGCCAGGCAAAAATAACACAACAAAAAAACATAAAATGATAACAATTAACAACAATAAAAACACATCACAGTCAGTACATCATACTGGGTCAAAAGCCAAAGAATAAAAGTGTGTTTTTAAACGGCTCTTAAAAGCCTAAGCCTGTCTAACATGTAGAGGCAGGTCATTCCACAGTTTTGGCGCCACCACTGCGAAAGCCCTATCACCTCTACGTCTGTGTTGTGTCTTGGGGACAGATAAAAGCATCTGGTCTTCAGACTTTAAAGATCGAGTCGGAACATATGGCTGTAACAATTCTGCCAGATAGAGCGGGGCACAACCATGTAACGACTTAAAAACAAAACTTTTAACAACTGTTTGTAAATGTCTGGGAACTGAGGATACAAGTTGCTGTACTTTTGGGAGAGGAATGCTGTCCCATTCTCATCTGATATAGGATTCTAGCTGCTCTTCAGTCCTGGGTGTTCTTTGTCATATTTTTCGTTTCATGATGCAACAAATGTTTTCAATAAGTAAAAGGAGTGGACTGCAGGAAGGCCAATTCAGCACCATTATGAAGCCATGCTGTTGTAATAGATGCAGTATGCAGCTTAACATTGTGTTGCTGAAATAGCAAGGCCTTCCGTGAAAAAGACATCATGGGAACACATGTTGTTCTGAAGCCAGTATTTATGGTGCCTTTGCAAGTGTGCAATCTGCCAATTCCATGTGCACGTACAGTATGCACCGCAATACTATCAGAAACGCAGACTTTTGAACTGAGTGCTGATGACAAGACAGATGATCCCTCTTCTCTTTAGTCCAGAGGATGCGCTGCCCGTGTTTTCCAAAAAAGAACTACAAATTGTGATTCGTCTGACCACTGAAGAGTTTCCACTTTGTCTCAGTCCATTTTAAACGAGCTTTGGCCCAGAGACGATGGCGGCTTCTTCTCTGCATGATAGAGCGCTAAGCACCATTTGTGGATGGCACGGCAAACTGCGTTCACAGACACTGATTTCTGGAAGTGTTCCTGAATCCCTTCAGTGATTTCCATGAGAGAATCCTGCCTGTTTTTTAATGCAGTGCCGCCTGAGGGCCCACAGATCACAGGCATCCAATATTGATTTTCAGCCTTGTCCATTGTGCACAGAGATTTCTCCAGATTCTCTGAATCTTTTAATGATATTATGTATTGTAGTTGATGAGACATTCAAGACCTTTGTAATTTTATGTCGAGGAACAGTATACTGAAATTGTTCCACAATTTTTAGACAGAATTTTGTGGGTGAACTTCTGCTCATCTTTACTTCTGCGAGACTCTGCCACTCTAAGATGTTCTTTTTATACCAGTCATGTTACTGACCTGCTGCCAATTAACCTAATTTGTCGCAAAATGTTCCTCCAGCTGTTTCTTTTTAGCACCATTTACTTTCATTACTATCATTGCATTCTGTTTTTATTTTTTTTGATTGTATGAAAATCAAAAATTGCTACTTACAAAGGTTTACTATTGTAAACAAAATACACAACTGGTGCGCAATCTTATAAATGAATGAATAAATGAATTAAATAATTAATTCTCTCCCAAAATCTTGCAATTATTGTAAAATGATTGGGGTTTAATGAATTCAAATTCAATAGTTGGACGTGATAGAGAATTTTGTACTACAGTTTTCCTCCCCTCCCTAACCGCTCTCAGACTTGACTCAGAAAGGCCAGTGGGATAGACGGAGATTGAGCTGTATTAAGCCTGCATCAATCTGGACTGACACGGTAGAAAACAGACCAGGCGTCAGTGGACAGCAGGTGAGAAAAACATCCAATCAATGTCATCCTCAGAACAAAAACTCGCAGCTATGACAAGGCAGGCACTTGCTGTACGCCTTGCAGTGTTATCTAATGGGTTGTCCATTTGACCTCTCCACCCCTCCAGTGGATTAAGCAAAGGACTCCGACCCTCGTGTCACATAATGTTTCATGACTCTGCAGGACAACGCTTTCTGGGTTAAGAACTTGTCAGGAAACAAACATACTGTAGTAACACAGATGGCTTCACGTGAGTTGGCTGCCGTCGCGACTCTGTGGTTGCAAAATAATTTCGCTGCATATTGTACTTTGTATGATTGTGCATGTGACAATCTATCTATCTATCTATCTATCTATCTATCTATCTATCTACCTGCATGTACGGTCTCAGAACGAGGTGAAGAGTGG
>JAOVYU010000047.1:28265560-28275696 GCA_025674565.1 Synodontis membranacea
TATTTTACAGTTTCTTTAAACTCCACATTGTTCTGCTGTGTTGTAGTTATAGAAAAGCTTTGATATTTGAATCAAGGGCAAGAAACTTTGACAGTAAGGACAAAAGATACAGATCTCATACTGTACAACTTCCATTGTCCATTGTTCCATTCTTGTGCTCATATTCCAGACGTGGTGCGATATGCGGATGCAATCACAATCCCTTTAATATCCAGAATCCCAAACAGAGCTGCATTTCATTACACTGATGAAGCAGGCTGTAATTAATAGATATTATTGGAATTTAGGTGAACATGGATATGAAATTATATTTCTAGGTGCTTTTAGTTCATGTGTGTCCTAGCTGCTGTGTAAGGAATAAAACGTGACATGGCGTGGCGTGTCATGTACAGTAGTTGCGACCCCAAAGCCGCACAAGAGAAAAACAGCAACAACACAAACAATACTCAATCAATAAACCAATTCCTTCTTGTCAGCCAGAGACACTTAAATCTGTCCTACGTCTATCTGTAAATCTATCATGAGTATCTTTTTTTTTTTTTTTCCCTCCCTCTTTTATGAGTTTGATTTACAGTACAGCTCAGTGAGTGAACTGAAACTGTTTTAGTGTTTAGTTCTTGGGTTCTTTCTGCAAAATGTCCATGTGTCCATGTATCTACTCCGCTAGGATCTGCTAGAACAGAATGCATCTTATGACCACACTGAGCTGCTAAATGGAAGATCAAGCATCCCTACGTCGTCCGCATACTCTACAAGCTCCACTTTCCCATTATGGCTAACGAAGCTCTTGGTCCAAGTAGCAAAAAGCACCGCCACATGGCACCCCAGCACCAGCATTCATGGTGAAGGTGAAGGCAACTAAAACTAGTTTCGATTCATAATGCAGTTGGCCAAGAGTTGTTAGATCTCCGAGTTCTGGACAGCAAGATAGAGTCAGGCGCAGTATAGAGCCAAAGATATGGTGTGGGCAGTGCTTTCCCAAAATTGCCGAAACCATTGGACACTGCCATATGGCATGAATATACTGTAAGTGACTATGGTAATAAGTGAGCAATGAGAACATATGTTAGAGGTACTGAAGGCCATTTTGTACATTTTATGTTGGGTGAGATGTGCTCAGAGTCTTTATTGTTGGTTTATACTTTATTTGGTGTATATTCTGAAGGCGTTGGAAAAGATTTGTTCCCAGAAATTGGCATCAATACGGATGGATAAGTCACCTTCCGGAATTTTTTTTTTTTTTTTTTTTTTTTGTTTGTTTTTTTTTTTTTATAGAAGAGGTTGTTGGAGTTTATTATAAGAAATACTGATTTTTCTACTTATGTACATATTTTTTAATATGTATATACAGTATAGTAGAAATCAATCTTTACGGATGTTATACTTTTGGGTCGTCGTTATCAGAAGTATGATGGAGATGGGAGCCTTCTGTTTTCAGATTTGCAGTTTAATTGAGTTTTTTTTTTTTTTTGATAATCAGGTCCTGATTTGACCACAGTGGGATGTGTTTGTACAGAATGAATCTACAAAAATCAATACCTTAATACATGGATTGAAAGAGAACAAATCAGAATGTCTGAGGCACATAAAAAGGCACAAAAGATCTACCCTAGATCTAGATGTGTTTATCATTGACTTTATCTTCCACCAGGCTGTCAGAGTCGATGAGATGACCGGGTCTTTAAAAAAAAAAAAAAGAAAAGGGGTGGGTTTTAACGGTTTTACTTAAGAAGGGTAGGTCTTTTGTGCCTTTTTTTGTATTTTGTATTAAGGTATTGATTTTCGTAGATCCATTTCGTAATATATTGTAGTTGATGTGCTAAATAATAATGTCGAAAATTTGCTTCTAAGCCTCCGTGGGATTTATCTTTTTTTGTAGAGTGGACAGTTTAATCCGGGGTTTGTTATTTTTCCGGTAGAATTTGGATATTATTGAGAATGAGAGTTGAGAACAATTTTGTGCTCGGTTGGACAGGAGTCATTGCAAATAGATAATTAATTTTGGCCATATGGGTAGTAAGAGGGGAGTTATTCCAACATTTCAGGTCTTCTTGTATTGATTTTAAAAGGGGAGTGAAATTGATTTGAAACAGCTCTGGCAGCCTGGGGGAAATGTTAATTTGAAGATATCTGATGTTACCAGTGGTGAGTGGTAGCGAGATTTGACTCTGGACTGCATCGTCCCATTTACTTTCGGTGGGGAGGCGGGAGGATTATTGATTTTATCCAGTTGACAAAGTAGCCTGATATATCTGAAAAATAATTGATGAGTTTGAAAGCTTCTTGAAGCGATGTCGATGGGTTTTGTGTATATAAATGTGCAATATGTCATCTGCATAAAGGCTGATTTTATGGTTTGAGTTGGAGATTAAAAATTCCACTGACGTTCTCGTTCTGTCAGATGGCGGCAGCTAGGGGCTGTATAAAGCTTGCAAAGAGGGATGGTGAGATTGGGCATCGTGTCTGGTTCCCCATTGAAGTGTGAAGCGTTAGGAAAGGACGCCATTAGTTATGACTGTAGCCATAGGTGATCTGTACAGCGTTCTAATCCAGCGAATGAACGATTCTCCAAAACACAAGCAACAGCGATGGCCACAGCCTTGAGAGAACTGGAGATTCATGAACTTGGGAGAGCTTTAAAAGGAGTAGACTGGAGCTGGTGTCAGGTCATCAAGAGCCACCACGAACAGTCACCTGCTGGTGTTGGTCCAGTGCGTTTAAAGTCCAAAGTCAACACAGCGACTACCAGGAGATTTTAGAGCACTTCATGCTGAAACCTGCTGACAAGCTTTATGGAGATGCTGATTTCCTTTTTCCTTTTTCCAAACTACTGCCAAATGGTTTGCTGACCATGATATTACTGTTCTTGATTGGCCAGCCAGCTTGAGAATCTGTAAGGTGTTGTGAAGAGGAAGATGAGAAACGAAGCCCAGGTTGCTTTGCTATCAGCCTCATTAACAATTCAGCAGCACCACAAGCTGATCTCCTGTATTCCAACCCTAAATATGAAGGCTGTAAGTACGTACCATAGGACATAGTCACATATGCAAACACAGCAATGATAAATTGAGCAGGAAAGTAAGAGAGAGGCTGGAAAGGAAAGAGCAAAAATGGCTTTATATAAAAATTTATACACTATCATGAGTCTGAGATCACATTAGGAGGTTTGTACTGATTATATTCAGGTTCTGATATAGTTATAGATATCAGATCAGTGAGGGAGTGATGGAGCTGTTGCGGAACAGTTGTCCATTGATGTAGAGTCTGTCCACGGCGATCGATGCGCATGTTGCCCTTTTCTCTGTATTTTTTTTTTCAGAATTGGGAACAGTTGTTTCCTTTGTTCATTTGAATTGATCATTGGGTCCAAAAAGCGTGATTGCAAGTTCTTTTATTCTCTCTATTGTATCAGGTGAAAGTTTTAATGTAGCGTGTACAAATTCTCCGATTGTCTTTCTTGTGTTGTTTTGTTGGTAAAACCCGATTCGGAGTTTATGACATCCAGCAGATTGTTGATTTCTAGCGGCGCAGTGCTGCCATGTTCAGTCTTTCCTCTGGGTGTCTTCTCACTACACCATCCTCGTCTCACTCCGCCCCAGTGCTAATTCTTTCCCTTTTAATTGTTATGCATTTTTTTTTTTTTTTCATTTAATACATTTTAGCAGATATAAACAATTCCTCGTTCACCATTTTATTTTTTCTTTCTCTCAAAGCTAATAAGACAAAATGACAGCTTGTCATGTTGCTGAGAATCATAAAGCTTCACTATTTCAACGATTACAAGTTAAGTTTTACGTTCATTTATTATTAAAGTTTGTGCATTAGCCTTTATCGTGACATAAGAGTCCCTGTATATGAGTTGCAGTAGAAACGTGTCATTCGAATCCTAGGATTTGCAGCTGCACTACTGTCAGAGATGCTGTTATAGAAAATGAAGCGACACCTTCTGACCAATCAGAACGGAACATCCAACAGTGCAGTATTTTGCACAGTAATTACACAGTGTGTGCGCAAATTCAGCCTCTCACATTAATAACGGCGAAGTTCACGTTCGGAGTTAGTTAGAGTTCAGTAGTTTAGTCACTGGAGGTAAAGTCTGATCTATAATGATCCAGTGGTGGCACATCAGGGATTCGTTGAAGAAATAATTGCATAAGATTTTAAAAAAAAAAGAGAGAGAGAGAGATAAAACAGCAAAAGGGAAAACCTGGAAGAAAAATGATCAGACTTAGAAGGTTGAAGCTTTTCCCCTGATATTGGAGAAAGAATTGAAGAGGGAGTGGAGGAAAATAACCCTATTTGTAGAGCAGGCTTTGTAGGACGTATTGGATCTCTCGAAGCCCCTTGACTGGCTCGTACTGCGATTGCACCACAGGCACATGTTTTTTTGTGTATCCTTTGTCTTAGCAGGCAGAGGAAGGACCCGCACCCTCATGGTAAATAAGGGCTCATTTTCCTTGACATCGCAAAAGAAACGCATCCTGCGGAAAATCCCTTTTCGCGAAATACGATTTGCATTTTGCTCCTCGACTCCAGATCACATTTCACGCAAGGAAACATTTGTTCAACAGCCTCGAGATGGCCATGTCTTTCATTTGGGAGAACACGCCGTCACCATAAAAATGACAAAGTATGTAAATGACTGTAGCTGATTGCCCTCAAGTGACTCTGAAAATGCAGGAACAAGTTCCCTGCCTTGTATTGCACAATGGCCTACGGTGTGTGGCTGACTGAGATAAATATCGCCTCCTGAGAACAATTCTTTTCCGTGATTTCCGTAACGGCAGCCTACGTTTAGTGTCGAGCAAGTGATCTGCCTACAGTTTGGGTTTGACATCTCTATTTATTTGTCTTGTTTTGTACCTTTTTTAATGGCTTTGAGTGGTGGTTTTTTTTTTAGTAGATCACAGGAGGCATGTTTCACATTTGTCTAAATGTACCAGCGCCTGCACAGATGTAGGTATGTGTTCTGTAGCGAAAGCTTTGACCTTAGCGATATGGAATAGACTTTCGTTCTGAGAATTTTCCTTGTTGAATGTTTCATGTCTGCACTTGTACAGTATTTTCTTCTTATACATACTTTACACCATGTATGCCGTATTTGACCGCACTCATTCATATTCACCGGGGCGACATTAAATTTATGTTGTTTTTATTTTTTTCCTAGTAAAATGCTCGAGTCGAATCAGATTTCCCTGTCTTAACGGTTCACATAGATAATTACAAGCGACTTGTATCTTGTATGCGCACACTGAGTCTCTTTCTTGACCACCACCACCACCAAAAAAAAAAAAAAACATATTCGTGAGGCGACTCACGGTATTAAATCCAACAAAATGGATGCACTAGAAGCTAATGTATGCGTCCTTTGCTCCGGAGGACGGCAAACAGTTTAGAAAGAAAGTGATTAATTGTCATTGCTAACACACCACAGCACACAGTGCACAGGAACGAAATGCATCCTCTGCATTTAACCCACGTGTGACATTGTGACACACAGCAGGGGGCAGTTATTCCAGTTCCCCGGGGAGCAGCACTTTGCTAAAGGTACCTCAGTGGTACCTTGCAGGTCTTTCGATTGCAAGTGCGCTTCCCCTAACCATTAGGCCATCATCTGCCCCAGTTTTTCAGCTGTACTGTAGCTCGCCTCCATTGTTGTTTTGCTGTGCTGCTGATGTTCTGACGATTTGTGCTACCTTGTCGGAAAATGCTTCCATATCGCAAAAATATCAGAGAATAGACTAGATCTCAGCCCTGAACCTAAGACGTAAAACTTAAAGTTGACCCAAGTCGACAGAACACCATGCTGGCTGATGCTGACAGTGCTCAGATCATGCGTATAGGCAAAAAGCCTAATTAATTGCGATCTGACCGTCTGATCTTTGCAAATATCAAAAAAACAAAAACAAAATTAAAAGCCAAAACCTGTAGTATTTACATCCAGACATTCAGGGAGTTTAAGGAATACAATTTCCGAATGTTATGTTATCAGCCGAAGTGTTAACATAGAAATTAAGTCTCTTCATTTCCCCTGGCAAAGCCAGATTTATTCGGCGAGACACTTTAACCTTGTTTATTTGATGCTCTTTTTTTTTTCCCTCCTCATCTTGGCACGCATAAATACACCTCATTTTGCACAGAACTGCACAATTAAATCAAGTAGGATTGTTTGTTTTATTCAGTTTGGTTTTATACTTTTATTCCATGCATTATCTCTGCCTGTTTGCACTGATAGCAGGAGCCCCGGTCATCTCTACAAGACAGGAAGAAATTGTCATGATATAAACTGTATTTCGATAGAACATAAATCATACGACCACAAGACAAAATCTGCCTTTTAAAATTGTGTATAAGTTCATTCGTAGGTTCTCTGACTTTTTCATCAGCTGCATCTTTAACCTGGGCTTAGCATTAACATTGAGAGAAACTTTTGTAATAAAAGGCAAAATTTGTCACTTGAACTGTTTACTTGATTTATCTTTGACTTTGTACTTGTAAAAGTCAAACAAAAAGTATATCTTTAGATTTAAATATCTGTTATGTTAGATAATGCAATTTTAGCGGATTCCTCTTGGAAAAACATCTTCAGGATTCCCCATAATGACAAGAGTTCCTCTGATGGACTCGCAATTTCAAAATACTCCATACAGTACATTTTCCCTGGGATTCAGTTCAGGAGATCGATTTATCCTGGCTGTATTTTTTTGGGTTGCTGTTTTGCTGAAACGTCCATCTTCATCATATCAGGATGATACAAATGATAAGAATCAAGATGATAAGAATCTATTTAGACAGACTTTTGTTCCAGACATTTTAAACGCACCTCTCTGTGCTTCTCTTTTTTAGCGGACGAGCTCTGGGTGAGGTGTAGAAATGGACATGATTGCACTTCGGTTCAGTGCTTATTGTTCTCTGCGGAACTTCTTGTTCCTGCTGCTTTCGGGTTGTCCTGCAACTCTTTTGACCGCTGCCTTCTTTCTTACCTTCCAAAACATAAATCTGAGAGCGTGTAGTGAAATAGAGAACGATATATATATATATATATCCGTGCTGGATATTATCAAACCAGGGAAGTGTGTAAAGAGTTTATTAAATATCATATATACTTTTTTAAGTATGTAATTTATAAATACTGTATCTGTATATGTCTCTTTTGCTCTAAATTCTGCTCAGACTTTATTTGTCAGTACATTCGTCTGCTATAAGCATTTTTCTAAAACTTTTGTCTCATATTGATGGAACATTTAATATATGAGGAATATTCTGGGCACCGATTCACTGCACAGGGAAGGTGTTTCTTAATATCATCAAGTCAGTCACTTATCTAGGTAACTATTAATGATTTTGAAGGAAATTTAATAAGTACCACATCAAACATCCATTGAATTCATTCTTTATTTCAAACGAGACACTCATAGGAACATGCGGTATACAAACTGGATATAATTATCAGTAAGTTTACAGAGGTTTTTGTGTGAATAAGAAAGGAATCTGTAAAGAAGATCTCAGGAAAAGCTTTCTTATTGTCGGCGAAAGCATATAATGCCACAATTATTGGCGCACCTGGCAATTATTCTGAACACAAGGTACGTGAAGTATGTTTCTCATTTAAATTGTGCATTTTTGAGTTGATTGGAGTGTGCAGGAACTTTCAAGCTGTAATCCGTGACTTCCTGATTAACTGGGGTACAAATATGAGGCCAAATTTATTTAGTCATCAACATCCAAATAAAGGAGAAGTGTGTTGACCTTCATAAATCAGGGAATGGTTATAAAAAAAAAAATAGCTGCTCACCTGAACATGCCCATTTCTACTGTTAGGGCAATACTTAAGAAGAGACATGAACAGGAACTGGAAGAGGAGCCAAGTTTATTTAGCCCCCAAGTACAGTGAGGATGATGGTAAGAGAGGCACAAAAATCCTCAAAGATGACTGCTGGTGAATTACAAGAACAAGTAAAACTTTTGGGGTTACAGAATCTCCAAAACCACCATCAGATGCCACCTTCATGCCAACAGATTATTTTGAAGGTATGCAAGAAAAAAAGCTTTTTGTTTGTCTGTTAACCACAAACATAAGTGCCTGGAGTTTGTGAAATGCTACTACAACTGACTGGAACAATGTTCTATTGTCTCCTGAAACAAAAATGGAGCATTTTTGCTATAAACATGGATATAATGAAAAGAACCTTATCCCAACAGTGGAGTTTCTGTGAATTAACCGGGCTGTTTTTCCTCCAACGACCCTGGAAATTTTGTTATGGTACTTGACATCATTGACTCCATGAAATACCAGGACATTTTTAAAACAAACTCTGGATGCATCTGCCAGAAAACTAAACCTTAGGCCTCGTTGAATCTTCCAGCAGGACAATGATCTGAAGCATATGTCCAAATCAAATACAAAAATGATTAACTGACCACCGAATCAAGCATCTGCCACAGCCATCTCAGTCCCCTGACCCGAAACCTGTGGGATGAGCTGAAGAAGAGAGTGCAGAAGAGAGGGCCTAGGACCGTGGATGATGTGGAGAGATCTGTAAAGAGGAAAGGTCTCAGATGTCCTGTTCTGTATCTCCAACCTTAAAATATGTTACAGGAGAAAACTAAGTGCTGTTTTATTTTCTAAGGGATGCTAATAATTGTGGCACGTGTGTTTTTTGTTGACAATTATTATTTCTTGATGAGAGATTTGTTTTTCTCTAAATACATTTCTCAAGGTTGTATTTTTCGTCACCAAAAGGTGTTTTTTTTTTTTTATAACCCTTTTTACTAATCTTTATAAGGTGCGCCAATAATTGTGGAGGGCTGTGTATATAGAGTTTATAAACCATCTTTACCTGGCCTTTTCAGTGTCTTTTCTCCAAGGCACAATAACACATTACAGCTCATAATTCACTGCTCTTTCCGATTCCCCTCAACCTTTCGATTTGTGCAGCCGAGCCCTGATACAGTTTTTAAAACGAGAACGCTAAACAATTTAATACGAAACAAATTCTAGAGATAATGTAATCTTAAATGGGATTTTTACCGTTTGATTTACACAATTATTATAGCATTTGAAGTTTCAAAACATTGTATTTATCTTGACACAATAATTAATGAAACAAAAAAAGCAAAGATTTGTTGGAAGCTTCAGTATTCACCCTCTGGATGAACATTCCTTTGGCTGCAAGCCTTTTAGGGTATGTTTTATTATCAGCCTTGCTCATCTGGGTCCTGATATTTTTATCCGTTCTTCTTGCCAAAATGGCTCAAGCGCGGTCAGATGGAACAGAGAGTGTTTGTGAAACAGAATATATTCAAGCCAGGTACTTGGTTATTTTTACTCTCATTGTCCTTTTGGAAGGTGAACTTCTGTCTCAGCCTCAAGTCTCTGGAACAGGTTTTCTTTTAGGATTGAACTGTATTTGGCTTTATAATTCTTGCCCTGAGTCCTGACCAGTTTCCTCATCCCTCTCTTGATGAGCAGTATCCCCACAACACAATGCTACCACTATCATGCTTCCCTGTAGGGATGGTGTTCACAGGGTAATGAGCAGTGTTGGGTTTCTTCCAAATGTAGTGCTTTATGCCAAGGCCAAAAAGCTGCATTTTAAATCCAACAGGCCTCCTGGCAAATGGGCTATTTTTTCTCTTCTCGGCTCTCTTCCATAACCAGTGGAACCAGTCTAGGATTGTCCTGTGCACAGTTTCTCCAGGTCCTTCAGAGTTACCCTTGGCCTCTTGGTTACTTGTCTGATAATTTCCTCTTTTACCCGGTCACTGAAAACTGGCTTCCTCTAGGCAGAGTCAGGGTGTGCCATATTCTTTCCATTTTTAAATAATGGATTTAATATCGCTCTGAGGGATGTCAAAAGTTTTGGATTTTTTTTTTTTTTTTTTTTAAACTAAACCCAAAGTACACTATCTGTACTGCTTTTATTGTGTTTTGTGAATCTTTTGCTTTTATTGAAACTCGATTTGGTTTGATATTTGTGTAATCCATTGTTAGTTTTAGACTTATTGTATTAGGGTGGTGCGTAAGTTCGTGACTTTCTGCCATTTATCCATATTTATCAAAGAATGAATATTGTCAAAAATGAAGAATTCTGGTTTTGAGGAAAGTAATTCATCTATGCAATTTGGTATATATA
>JAOVYU010000047.1:28379743-28390867 GCA_025674565.1 Synodontis membranacea
GAAATTTAACACTCTTTCCATCTGTGTGTTTCTGCTTTAATCTCATATACCTCTCTCTCTCTCTCTCTCTCTCTCTCGCTCTCTCGCTCTCCGTCTCGCTCCCGGTCTGTCTGTCAGAATTTGAAGCGAGTGGCAGAGACATGGATGGATGAGTACACAGAGTACATCTACCAGCGACGGCCGGAGTACCGCCACCTCTCCACAGGAGACCTGACCGCTCAGAAGGAGCTGCGCAAACACCTCAAGTGTAAAGACTTCAAATGGTACATGAACACGGTGGCGTGGGACCTGCCCAAATACTACCCTCCTGTAGAGCCCTTACCCGCTGCCTGGGGAGAGGTGGGTTACAGATGTGCACAAAGCAGCACACATACACTCACGCATCAGCATCTGGCGCAGAATAAGCTGCCACGTAGAATATTTCTTCTGCGATTCTTCGTTACTAATTTGAAATAATCCTTTCTGATCAAGATCAAGTATTTTTAATTGTCCTGGCTGAATTTGCTTCTTGAAAGAGGAATTATCTACGAATGCAGTAAACGTTAGTAAAGGTTTGTCTAAGATGCCATAAAATAGGTTCGGTGTTCATGTCATCAGAAATGTATAATGATCTAATAATTATAAAATACATTTTTGTTTTTAGATAAAACACTGAACGTTTCAGGATCAGGTGTTTCTGGCTCATTAAATCTCAGTGGAGGAGAAGTGACAGCTAGTGATGAGCACCAATAATCAAACTCAGAATTTATTCACGCTTTAGTGTTGTGTTAGAGTCAGTCACTGAGGCGTGTGCTGCGAGTCTGACTGGTGCTGATATGTTTAAGGTTGAGATGTCAGTCCTGTTCGTTACCGTTTCAGTGACTGGCAGTTGGTTATGAGGACAAGTCAAGAGCACACTGCCCAGTAAAAACTAAAATATACAATTGGTGACTCCTAGTGAAGCTGTGCGTCCAGGTCTGACACAATTTAAAAGCCTGTTGTCCAGTGATCATAAATTTTTGCTCGCTTTAAAACACAGTACACTTGAACCTGCTGTAGGAGCCCAGTGATACCGTGCGTCAGTGTAGTCCTATAAGCTGGCTTTGTAAAGGTTCACTGTGTAGCATTCAGGGGGATCTTTTAGCAGAAATACCATTTTGTATTTAGAATTAGCTCTTTATATCTACATAGGGAGCAGGTCCAGCTCTACAGAGCCGCCACAGTAACCCAGAATGGACAAACCTCTAGAGAGCAACTTCCGCATTTCATGGTTTCATAAGTGGCAGCATCTGGAAGGATGACAAAGAAGTACAAAGGAAGTCAAGGAAGTAGAAATAAGGGGAATCAGTCTTTGCTGGCTAACAAGGTCGAGAACCAAAATTGTGAAAAAATGGAAGATCAAACTTACAAAATTATGTAGCACAGATAAAGCAAGGCAGTGTGAATATAAGTGCTTGGAAGTAGACTAGGGGCTCCTGAAGGCCACCATACGCTCTAAGGTGGCTCAGGTGGGTGAATTCTACGTAGTGGACCTTCAAATGTACATCTGTTACTTCAATATAGACACATCTGTGTTAAATGAACTCGATTAGTATTAGTATTACTATTAGTATGAACTAATAATTAACTTGTTCGCGTTAAACAAATGAACAGCACAATATTGTGGTGAGACATGAGATATTTTAATTCTCTAATATACAAGATCTCACCAAGAGTGAAGAATAAACACCAGTTCCACTAGAGGAAACACAGCCCCAGAGCCTGATGCTACCACCACCATGCTGTTCCTCTGTTCCTCTGGTCATTGTGGCCAAACATCTCAAATCTTCGTCTCATCTGATCATGAAACTTTCCTCCATCAGGTGATAGTTTGGGTCTTCTTCCACACCCTGGCCAAGTTTCTACCCCTCCCATTAGCTTTGTAAAACAAACCCTTTTTAATGTTGCGCACAGAGAAGCCACCGGCTGTAGTCAGTCATGATCGATAACAGGAAGTTATGAGGCCTTGACAAATTTAAACACAAACTGAAACACTTGCACTTGTACCTAAACCTGTACGAGACATCCAGTTACAGTTACAGGTCCGTAGGTATCTGTGCCCTTTTACGAACGAGAGGTTGAGAGATTGAGAAAGACGTAACGTGAGCAGATGCGTCCTGATTTATGAGATACGCTGCAAGCTGAGGTGTAATACATTTTTCAGTGCAGAACAGACACGGGGCTTAGAGACGAGCTCTTTAATGCTCACTGACATCCAGAATATGCCAACTCTGATTCCATCACTGATTTCTAGCCTGTAAATACACAGCAGCTGGGTGACCCTTTTTGTGCTGCTGCTCCTAATCCAGGCTGACAGGCTATTCGGCTAATTCATTACCCGCTCTAATGTTACCTGTACAAAGCCATGGCAGATTGGCGGACCGCAGCTCGGCCGATTCATTCTCCTCTCCGGCTGCAGTGCTTGATATGCATGCTCATGTCTCCTTTTTTTTTTTGTGTGTGTGTGTGCGCTCCTGATTGGCGCTTTTTAATCACCTCTAATAGAATAGTGCTCTATAGACATCACGTCACAATTAATTCCTTCACAGGATGACAGCTTCTTTTGTTCCCTCGCTCACTTAAATGCAGCGAAGATGCCGAATAATAACTTTTAATTGTAATTAATTTCACATCCGATTTAATTGGAGTCTTGGCACTCGTCGTTCACGTAACGCTGCTGCTTTCATCCTCTGCCGGTTATGGACGCGCTGGCTCCGAAAGCCATTAAGGACCTCTGGCTCCTCCCAGCCATTTATTGGTCCTCGCCGCATCGCTGCAAGGAATAGACAGAAAAAAAAATAAGCTGGATTGAATGGTGGAGATCTGAAGAGAAATTTATGCACGGTAGATATCTTCTTTCCTGCGGCGGTATGATGGTAATTTGACTGTAAGGCTGCGTATGCTGCCTGGTCTGGACCGGCCATCTGTCACGCTGCCTGATCCATTACACAATAATGCAGCTCGACTGGGCATTTGGAGAGAGAATAAAGGGAGAAGATCAATGTGTCAGCATGTCTCTGTATCTCCTGCAGAGGACAGGAGGTCGTCTCCTCATGCTCTCGCACGTGCTGAGAGGAACTATGGGAAGACAGGTCAGATATACGCACCGCTTCCTGTCTCACTCGCACACAGATTATCTCCAGTTAATCCTCCTCCGAAACACTCCAACCACTTAAAACAGTGCACTCTGTAACGTCTCCCTGTCGGACGATTTAACCCTCGTCCACTGAGGCATCGTAGTGATAGCAACGTTACTGCTGTTTCTCACGTCAGTCTTCAATTTGTAACACTGACATTCACAGCGACGCTGATTTCTTCCTCCTGATCAGTCTGAAAGTGTTTTATTGTACACGTTCTAACACATTATCGTTTCTTTGGTAACAACCTGCACAAGGACTTACGGCGGACACTCCACACATTTTAAAAAGTGTGTAATCGTTGATATGGTGAAGTTTTCCGTAAAGAGATGTTTATTTAACATTAATGGAAGGAGTCTCCAGTGTCAGAGCTTTGGCACAGTCGTCGCAAAGTTTTCAGTCCAGAGGAGTTTATGCTTCGTGATTTCTCTATAACATAACAATAAGAGTTTTTTTTTTTACTTTTTAAATGAGAGAGAAAAAAAAAAGAGACTGGTAAGGGAACGATGGTTTGTAGCTGTTATCGCATACATGAGAACAATAACAAACTTATTCTGTGGACGTTCCCCAACATTAAACGTAACTATAAATGGGTAAAAACTATGACTTGTTCTTTAACTGAAAAAACTAACTGTTACTGTTGACTGATTGCTGTGGTATAAGAGAAATAAAATCCTACAGGAAGTGCTGTTATAGGAAACTAATCAACTTCACTGGGCAACAGTACGTACCTCTGTCTTAACAAACTATGAGGTTATTATCCTATAACAGCAAGACACATCACACAAAGTTGCTCACACTAGTTCCAAAAGCACAAGACAAGCACCGCTTATAATCTCCTGATTTGTGCTCCACCTGAGTGAAGAAAAAAGTGGAAAAAATCCAGCTTGGTGCTTCAGAGAACAATGTTAGAAAAAATGCTTCGTACTGTTCATTCGTGCATCCTTCATTCACCTCCTAGTCAGGGTTGGGTTTCACATACTCATTCACATACGTGGGCAATTTAGGACACCTACAACATTGTTTTGAGAGGTGAGAGGAAACCAGAGAACCCAGAGGAAACCCGGAGAGCTCGCAAAACCATTCAGGCTCAAACCGGAGCGCCAGGAGCGGTGAGGCTGCATCATGCCGCCCTAATTGTCTAATGGAAACGTAAAATATGTCGTGTTTATCTGATTTGCCTTTTTTTTTTTTTTTTTTTCATTTGAAATGAACATTTAGAGTCTATTTTTCTTTGGAACCTTCTAGAGTCCCTTCATTGTTCATCTGCATTAATGTGTGAGCATTTTGAGGTCACTCACACAGTTTAAATTCATATAAACCCCGTCGAAGGCTTTATACTGGGCCTCTAAAATCCTCAAGGTTCCGTATCTTTGCTTTTTCCACCATAATGACCTGTAAAGAGGACAGTCGCTCCATCCCCGACATCACAAACATCACCACAGCTCCATCATCTCTCTCAAGGCCACTCGGAGAAAATCTCTAAAGGACGAGAGAAATAAAAGCATACAACTGACGATGAAAATAATGACTTTGATTTTGATTATTAATATTGCGCATAATTTCAGCCAACAGGTTCAAGATACACACACACACACACACACACACACACACAAAACCTAAAGCATTAACGAACAGAAACATGGAGCAGTCTCAAACAAATTGTAATGCACCACTGATTTTTAACGTTGCAGTACACTTTTATTTTGTGTGTGTGTGTGTGTGTGTGTGTGTGTGTGTGTGTGTGTGCGTGCTCTATTATGACAGTAGGTGTTTTGTTTAGGAGCATTTAGTGTATCCCTGATGTCTGAATTTGTTGCAAGCATTCAAAAGAAAACACTCTTGAGTTCTGAAAAGGTTTGTGCCTGCAGTTAGTGTTCGCATTCACAGCAGTCACACAGTTCAAGGTTTAACGTACCAGCTGCTTTAAAAACGCAATCGCTAAAAGTTGGAGAGAGGAAAATGGTGAAAATACTGTGCTAACACAGAATTTTTTAAATAAAAAAAACTCTTTTTGTTCAAGTTTACTAGCCGTGCCAACCTTGTGAAATGGGGTCTAATGGCAAGCTGGCTGCATCCAGCAGTAAATTGACCCCTTGTAATGGACGCTTTTGTTTGTATGACAGCGAGGTCACCGCACTCGTCCAGAATATGTCAGTCATCAGAGACGGCCATGTAGCAGAGCAGATCAGGGCACAGAAAGGACCTGATAATGGACAGGAAAATAAATTCAGGGCCTAAATACAGCCTTTTAGGACTAACGCGGCGAGGCAGAGAGGCGCACCGTCCTGGCCTTTGCTTTTGTTTCACTCGGTTTGTTTGGCTCCGAGTTTCCATTACAGGTGTTCGTTTTGAAACGTGACACAGCACAAATAGGGAGCAGTGGCGTGTGTTGGCAGACAAGCGGAGGCACTAATGCTTCCATTTAGATGCTTTGTGCGAGAGAGCTGGCAATTCCGAGGTAATCTAAACTGTAATAAGAAATCATTGTCATGGAGATACAGCATGTCATCAGTGTCGCACAGTAAACCTTGTCATAAAGAGACGTGCAAGATTAAGACCTCTTCTGCCTTTCTTTTTAACATTCTAAAAACGATTTGGAAGTTTACACACCCTTCCCCTCGTTCCACACTGTAACGTTTTGGACAGACATAATCGGTGTCTGGACTTTAAGCTATGTACTGGAGCTATGGGGTTAATAGAGCCAGCAAGTAAAACAAGCTACTAGTCATCAGTTAATGCAATAAATACCAATCAGTCAAAAATAAATAAATAAATACGAAGCTCATTCCTGGCACGGCCGAATTAAATTTGTTAAGTCACGCCTACAAAGCTTTAGTACGGCAAACTAAAAGGCAAAGTTCACATAGAGCTGAAAATGACATAATGGCAACTACCACAGGCACACACTAACTGCTGATGTTATGGGGTGCCAATACTTTTAATCTTACCGGAATACTTAGTCTTATTTGACCTCTCTGAATTTATCGATTTGTTGTGGATTGCTTTCATTTATTCATTCATGAATATATTTATGTTCGTGCATGTAATTGAAATAAATTAACACCATTTAACCTTGACAGCGTAATCCGCAAATAAAATCGCAGTGACTCAACGAACCAAACAAACGAAACAAGGTTCATGTTTACACAAGTGCAGGAGCGAAACAGGCTGGAAAAGTTTTCCTGCATGACAGGATTTTCAGGACCACCGCATTTCTTGTGTAAATTCTCCTGCAAACCATTCACAAACAAAATAATTCAGATCCATTTTAATAAACGAGGCACTGTGTTCGACAGTGTAGTAACCGCGATGCAACAACGGGCGAAAAGTTCGAGCATTAAAGTGATTCAGAAATGAATCGACGTTAATTTCAAGGGGCTGAACCAAAATCATGATTCGTTTCAATTCGAATCAATTTGAATTCGTTTCAGTTTGAATCAAGAACAGCACCAGAACATTCCCTGACGTTCACTGTGACCACCTGACCTCACACACACACACACACACACACACCTGAAGCTCACCTACTGACGAAAACAAGGAGAAACAAAGCTGGAAAGTTACGGGTGATTTTTAAAATGACACCTGACTGAGTTGAGTCTTGCAGTGTCTCGTTCAGAACCTCTACAGTGACACATTACACACAGAGCACAAGATTTAAAGACCCATTTTCACCCTCAAGTGACAAAAGAAGAAATTATTTAAGCAGCCGCTAATAGCACCAGGCTTATTTTTACTTTGGGAGAACACACTGTGCTCCTGTAGACTAAAATTATAAAGGTTTTGTAATGTAAAAATGTAATAATAGTCATATTGTTGCTTAAAAAACTGGTCAAAGAACCAATTCTAGGGCAGAGATTTCATCAGTAATCTAGATAATCTACAAAGCAATCTGTGGGTTTGTCAGGGAAAAAAATTAATTGGAACCTCATGTCGGGATCAGACTATACAAATTCAGTCTGATTTTGTCATGGCCGACGAATTTCCATGTGAATGTGAACGTTGAGAACACCAGACCGGCCGTGCAGCGCGGCATAATCGAAGAGCAGCAGTGTGCTGTTACGACTCCCAGGTGTCATGATTTTTTTTGTATTTTCTCACCTAGTTTGTCGACTCCTAAGATGTGTTCCTTGACCTTCTTTTTGTACCCGACGTCCCATTTCTCGACCCTCCTCCCTGACGACATGACCGATTGTTTGGGGTCAAAATTGTAGCGTTTCCAGTCTCTCGATAAGACACAGCAAGAATTTATGGCACTATGATCGCCTATCTGACATCATGAAAGACAAAAATATCGTGAAGCCTGATCCCAGCATTACAGAGGTACAGAGAAGTGACCTTTGCAAAAAAAAAAAAAACAACTACAGGATATTATTGCATGTGCATGAGATCATTTTCCATTTTTGCATTTTTTTTTTTCTGATAAAAAATGACACGACATAATGTTGGCACATGTGCACCACTTATTTCCTCGTTATCTTAAACGAAAGTCTCGTGAAAAGAAAAATTATCACGTGATAGTTTTCATTTTTTACTAGATTTTTTTTTTTTTTCTGAAAGAAAAAGACGTGTTATTTTTTTTTAGGTAATTACAGCACACCAGCGGTCTGTTTCTCTTTTACTACAAGAACTAAATAATCTTAAGAAAACTTGTGCATACAAGATAGTGTTTTATATTTAGAGGATTTTTTTTTAGTACAGTATGTATGTTGTTTGTTTTGTTTTGTTTTTGCAGAAGTACTTTCTGGTAAAAGATAAATTTTAATTTATTACTACAGGGCTGTGAGAGTTCTGGTTTAAAAGACACGAACGCACAAACATTGCAGCTAAAGTGTGCAAATAATGTCTCAGGTTTGGAGTCTGAGTGACTTTTCTCTGAGCTCTGCTTCCCCCGTGGCTGTCTGCCCAGTGTGTGTGTGTGTGTGTATGTGTGTGTGTGTGTGTGTGTGTATGTGTGTGGGGCAGCTCTAGTGTTCATTCATTATTGAGCTCTTCTTCTACCCTGGCCAGCACAGCGGAATGTCTTAACAAGAATTAGGCAAATGAGACAGCCAATCAAAAAGGCATGAAAATAGGAAAAGGAAATGATGGGGAAAGTGCATACTCACCCTCAGGGTAATGACTGGAGGCTATTGCGGTGTGATTCACCGTGAGTCATTATTTAAATGACTCAGAGACCCCCCCCCCATGTATTTGGAGCGTATTGATGGCTGGGGTCATAAAAGTCAAACCTACAGCCGCTATACTGAGACGATCTGAAAACAGACTGAGCATAATGTTGGTATTTCATCCATATTTTAATAAAGCGGTTCATTTCCGTTCCAGATGTAGCTTTTTTTGTCATGAGTGTCTGATTGGTGTAATCTGGACCAGCAGTATTTCTATCCAACGCTGTAGTTTAGCTACAGGGAGCCTTCGTTAGTTCATACAATTGACTGAGTAATATGGAGATACAACACAGTATATTCATAACTCCAAAAAAAAAAAAAAAATTCTATTGCATAACCCAGAATCCCACACTAACTCACATCACACCTACAAACACACACAGAGCCACGTCCTGCACCAACGTAGTTTAACCAAGCCCGTGTCTTCTGCTACACTGTTAATTTTTTCATAAATAATTGTATCTCTTTTAGTAACATATTGAACGCAGACTGCTTTATTTATAAGTTAAACCTGAGGGTGATTTCAACCTGCAGTAAATCACTTGTGTCAAATAAAGAATAGACAACCTAAAGACTTTCAAAATCTTCCTGAGAAAATAAATCTTCCTATATTTGGGTGGGCAACTTTGAACAAACTATTTTCACGATTTTCTATAATAAGTTCTGGGTTTCCGCTGGGTGCTGCCGTTTCCTTGCACAGTCCAAGAACATGCAGGTCAACTGGCTACTCTAAATTACAAATAGGTGTGAATGTGAGTGTGAATGGTTGTTCAGCTCTGTGTTAGCCCTTTGATAGATTGGCGACCTGTCCAGGGTGTACCCCGCCTCTGCGACCCTGACGGACGAGTGGTTTAAATCAGGGGTCCCCAGCCCAGTCCGTGGATCATTTGGTACGAAGCCGCAAAGGAAAAATGTCGTGGTTAAAATGACTTATTCTTCTTTCATTAGTCCTCCAGATCTTATTTTGAAAAGCGATTGTTTCCGCCCTCGCCTCGCTCACGCCGCACTTGACTCTGGCACGGCATTTCGTGCATCAGCGACACAAATTAACCCTTGAAAAAAAATGAGCCAAAAACAAAATTCACCGGAGAGCTTTTAATGAGCAAACGATGGGACAGCAGAAGGGTCACAGTCTGCCAGGAAAAAGAAAGCTGCGTTTAAAAGAAAATCCCAAGATTCCTACCCAGGTTACGGGTTCATCGCAACAGCTCCACGCCCGCTATGCGTAATTTGCGGTGTTATTTTGTTATTGGAACTCCCGCGCCTCTACCCGGTCCGCGGAAAAAATTTTCATTCATGAAACCGGTCCCTGGTACACAAAAGGTCAGGGACCGCTGGTTTAAATAATGGATGTATTGACAATATGGCTTTGATTTACTTTAAAACCTCACCTTGACATGCTTCTGCCAAACATCATGTTGTCTAAGAAACCAGTTTAACAAACACAGCAGTACAGCCTACTTATAGACGTAAGCCTAATCAGTTCAGTTTGTACTCACATGGCAGCTGTTAAAATATCTGTCAGTGGAGGATATTTAGAATGCTATAGATTTCCTTCTGATTGAGATTCATACTTAGAGAAAGAGGTTTCAGTGCAGGAACGTTTTCAGAACTATTTAGCAGAGAATGTGATGATGTGAAGGCTTTTCCCAGGCCACCACACAAACGCAGTTGATTAGCATGCTTAATAATTGGCTTGAATGAATTAGCCCAATTTAGACTTTTTCGCGCCGAGCACTGGGCTGCAGCGCTCGTACGTTCATTACAGCGAGTGCTCATCAGCGGTGTGGGCAGCACTTCAGCGTTCATGTATGAGGGGGAAATTAAAATAGCACACATCCAACCAGAGTTATTTATCACACAAGTACAACGCAGACAGATCTGCTCTTTAACACATCTATCACATCTGTCTTTTGCAATAACTGATGCTGTGTTTGTTTAAATGCCTCTGATTACATCCTTCTTTCTCTCACACATATACAGAACCTGAAGTGTGTGGTTGATGAATGGATGGTAGGATTAGCTAGAAAGCTGTTTTTCTATGTAACTAGCTAGCTAGAAAAAATGTATGTAGATAGACAGCGATAGACAAACAGACAGACAGATTGTATTGTATTGGGTGGGTGGATGGATGTTTGCTACAAGAGAAATATATGTAAGCATATAGAACTATATATATTCATTATTCTGATGTACTTACAAAGTGTGTTTGTGTGTGTGTGCGCGCAGATCCGTAACGCAGCATCAGGGTTGTGTATCGACACCAAACACGGCTCGACAGGAGCAGAGCTCCGTCTGGACAGCTGCCTGAAAGAGGGAGCTGAGAGAACCTGGGCACACGAACAGGTGATGCAGCACTTCTCATTCAGACAATCCATCTATCACCAAACACCTTGTTAACACAGTAATACTGCTGAGTCCTGAATCCTCACCCCTGTAGCCTAAACACTGTTATTACTGAGTCCTGAATCCTCACCTCTGTAACCTAAACACTGTTATTACTGAGTCCTGAATCCTCACCTCTGTAGCCTAAACACTGTGCTACTACTGAGTCCTGAATCCTCATCTCTGTTGCCCAAACACTGTGTTACAACTGAGTCCTGAATCCTCACCTCTGTAGCCCAAACGCTGTGTTACAACTGAGTCCTGAATCCTCACCTCTGTTGCCCAAACACTGTGTTACTACTGAGTCCTGAATCCTCACCTCTGTTGCCCAAACACTGTTACTACTGAGTCCTGAATCCTCACCTCTGTAGCCTAAACACTGTTATTACTGAGTCCTGAATCCTCACCTCTGT
>JAOVYU010000047.1:28482387-28494621 GCA_025674565.1 Synodontis membranacea
CCATCACCCCCCCCCCCCACCCCCCCAGTCTTCCCCCTGCTTCTCATCTCCTTTCACACCGAATTCTGCATAAATAAATAAAGTTATGCAGAACCCGCTATTTAAGCAAGACCCAAGTCTTTCATAAATGCGCCATGAAACAAAGACAAGTCAGGAACGGGGTTAATTTGAACAGGTCCGGAGCTCACTGGTCGTAAAAATGATCAATAGACACTGTTTATTATAAAGAGCAGAATATAAAATCTGATAGTGTACAGATTAGTGATTCAAAACCTCAGCTCTGATCAGCCAATCACAAGATGGCATCCATAATGCTACACATATTATTATTATTATTATTATTATTATTATTATTATTATGCTAAATAATAATCTTTTAAAATTTCTTTTTAAAATTCCAGACACACATCTGTTTAAGTGTGTGTTGCATTTCAGTGCAGTATAAACTAGCTGCATGTTGGATTTGTAAGATTAAATTAAATTGATTGTGAAATGATAGATGCAGATGTTGAAGATGATGATATTGATGATGATGATGATGAAGATGATAGAGAAGATCACTGCTGCAACAATTTTGCAGTTGAAATGGAACAATGTATTTTTGATGATATAGCAATAGTTATATTGTTATTGGCTGTTATTGCAGTAATTCATGAGTTGTCATGACTTACCTGGTGTCATAAGAAGTGCTGCAGCAGAGAGGCTCTCTTCTCCTTTGTTTAACTCTCCTTTCCTATAGCACACTTCTCTCCTCCTCCCCTCCTCTCCTTCTGCGTTCCTTTGCAAGACTCGTTAAAGCAACCTGGCTCTCTTTATGCCACCCCCCCTTCTATTTTTTGTCCACCAGAAGTTTCTGTTATAACTGAAAGTTTCCCAAACCCTGGCCTGCTGTTTTTTTTTTGTTTTAACCCACCACAACAAAGAAATGTGTAGACAGGTAGAGTCTTAACAAGTGATGGTCCTAAAGTGTATCTGATATGTCAAGTGATATGGACCAGGCAAAAAAAAAAAAAAAAAAGCCCAGATTTAAGGGACATTTACGAGAATTTAGAAGATAAAGCTTGTCTGCTTAGAGTTAACATTCAGAGGATTCATTTAATTTTTAGAGAGCTCTTTTTTAAACACATGCATTAAAAGCTGTGAATGACAAACTCCACAATCCCTGCTCCACATTTCATGAACTAAGAAAAAGAAAAGAAATACACAATGCCTATATTGTTATAGTTTTTAATCCACCATTTGCTGCAGATGTTTTTATCCAAAGTAGCATGCAGTTAAGGGGTTACGGGTCTTGCTCAGATGGCCAACAGTGGTTTTTCGGTGGTGAAAACTGTCATCCTTCTAGCTGAAGTGCAGAGCTTTAACTGCTGAACACTGATTGCCCTAAGAGTTATTGCCAGCCTGGCAAGCCAATTAATCCAAGAGCTCTTTTAGCAGTCAGGGACTCTGTTAAATGTAAAATTAAACGAATGCTCCTGGAGATTTTTCTTACAGACAAACTATTCAAAACTAATTAGCCACATTATTTAAGCATGCACAATAATATTTTATGATATATTTGGAATATGATATAGTTCCCTCCCCCTGAATTTTCCAATCATACCCTATTTTTATCAAAATGATCATTATTTTCCTGTTAACTTGATTTAGAGACAATAATGGTGAGTTGTTGTTTCCACTACTGCAGCTACAATAGATAATCACGGGTGTCCGTGTTATGCTCTCCAACGAGAACCATAAAATTTAGATCTAATTTAGTAAATAAAAAATTGCTCTGAATCATCATCATCGTCGTTGTCGTCGTCGTCGTCGTCATCATTGTCGTCGTCATCATTGTCGTCGTCATCATCATCATCATCATTATCATCATTATTATTATTATTATTATTTGTCATTTTGTTGATCAACAATCGACAAAACAGAAATCAACATTATTATATCCATTTATGAAGCATGAAGGCGAAACAAGGCCGATCTGCTCTTTTTCTGTGGATTACTGTTTTTTAATGAGTGGTATTTTTCTTCTTTTTATAGTTTTGTATTTTAGTAGCTGCGTTTTGAAGGCCGACCCAGTTAGTTGCCATGATTTCTCTCTATGTAAAGGCAGAGCTGTTAGATCAAAGTGTAACGGGTTGAAATGAGAGAAAAAGCAGACACACACTTCCTGCTTACTGAAATTTTTTCCAGTTTAAAATGAACTACAGTATTATATGTAAATGATCAGCCAGACGGTGAAGCCTATCCTTATGTGAAACGGTTCAGCCATTTGCTCTCAGTACATATACTTCTAGATCATCTCTGTTGTTTTCCCTTCCAATCATCTCTCTCTCTCTCTCTCTCTCTCTCTCTCTCTCTCTCTCTCTCCCGTCACTCTTTTCCCACTCTCTGTCTCATCCATAATGCTTATCACCAGTGCTCATCACTTCTTCAGCCTTGTTCCATAGCACCTGTTCTCCCTTCCAACACCTAATAGCTCATCCTCCCTATTCACCGGCACTCTGCGCAGTCTGAATCTCCCAGGATTCCCTCTGGCTCACCTTGCTGCTCTCCTGCTGACTGGGCACAGGGCGAGTCGGCAGAATGGAAGGATCTGAGTGGGGTTGAGCTGGCACGAGACTTGACAACTCCTGTCTGATCTGAACCTGCTCTGTTATTGCTATCTGTCCTCCTGTCCTTTTTTATCTGGCATTCTGTTCTCTCTCTCTCTCTCTCTCTCTCTCTCTCTCTCTCTCTCTCTCTCTCTCTCTCCCAGTGTGTGTAGCTTTTCTCACTGCACCACGGCTCATTTTTTTCTCCTTCTCTTCTCCCGTCACCGCCCACTCGTGCTCTCATCTCCATGTCATCTTGCACTTTAGCTTCGACAGATCAAAGTGTGCTGCACACACATACACAACTGTCTATATGTACACACACACATGCACACAGTTAAATCTCTCATTCTGTTCTGTACTTTCAATTTACTTCCTGATTGTCTCATGGAGGATGAGTATGCCAGTGCTGTGCAGCACAAAAAGCATGGGCACACTAAGACACAACACCTGACACATCCAGCAAAACTCACACTATGAACGCAGCCTTGGGTGAATAAAAGAAACACAAAAAAAACCCCCAGATAACACATACACGCGCCCACACACATAAGAGACAGAAGGCATTTGGGGCGTTAATTGCCAGTGACAACCTGATTAGCCATTTCCTCTTCTTGGTCATCGCTAGCTGCTTCATTATACATTATCAGCAATCAATCTCCCCTAGAAATAAAATGGAAAAAAGAAAAACTCATTACATTAACGAGCAGCTTTTTTTTCTAATAATCATCTATTGAGAGAATGACATTCTGACAATGTAATAAGGATGCATCATTAACACAAACACACACCCTCTGCAGAAATGCTAATTGACCCAATGGCCTATATTAGGTCTGGATTAAGCCTGGATAATTTTTATGATCCACCTCAGGGCCATCTCCTGGACAACAGATTCTCATACACTATTAGTCAAAAATCTGGCGATATACTGTATATTCCATCCATCCATCCATCTTATTCCGCTTAATCCTGTTCAGGGTCGCGGGGGGAGCCGGCGCCAATATCCAGCTAACTTCGGGCGAGAGGCGGGGGTTTATACTGTATATTCTTCTATTAAAATCATTTAGATAAAAGCTAATGGATGAAATTGTTTCTAGGAAAAATGTACTTTATAAAGTGTTGATGCAAATAAAAATAATAGTAAGTGAATCATAACTCAATATTCTTCTCTAAATGTGTTTTAAATAAGTATTTCTTTTTTTACTGAAACGAGAAAGTAGGGGTGTTTGGCCTTCTAGGGCCTCATAAAACTTCTTGAGAAAATTCCAAGATTGCCTAAAGCTTTAACCCTTTAAAGGGCAAGAAACCATATTTGGTAACTTTAACTGACATCCAAAATGGCCTTGATTTGAATAGTGAATTTTGTGAATAAATAAAAGCATTTTTCTTACATTTTTTTTTTAATAGATGTACTTAAAAAAATCCACTAGACCGACGAGGAACCGTATATGGTAACTATACGGTCCCTTTATTGAACTTGATTTGCAAAATAAAAATTAAAAACTTATATCCTCCAATAACACTCAAGGGTGGAATTTCCATGTATTTCAATTAGTGCCCTATAAAGGGTTAAATAGGAATACTGTTTAAAATGTTGAGTAGTTTTGTTTTAAGACTTGTCTTGGTCAGTAAATAATATGTGTTATTTTGTAGTGTTACTGCTCCTACTGTGCAACTAGTAGAAAATGAAGACCTTCTATGAGCAGATGTTTCCAAACCTTTGACTAATAGTGCAAGTCGTAATACTACTAACTGGATTATGTATTAAAATCCAAAGGAAATAGAGGAATCTTGACTGTAATTCATGCATGCTTAAGATGCACAGGAACCTGTTATGACCAGTGCAGTAACCTTGTTCTGTTACGACTTCCAGGATATACCGGTTCTCCTTCAATTTTGCAAGGAATGATGTTCAGTGGGGAGTGAAAAGGGAAAAATAGACTCATAGTTCAGTCAATATGCGTGGTTGCTCACCACGGTACCTCCCTGTACAATTTACCATAATATTAGTGCACTCTGTGGACAGCATAGAGTTTCTAATATCTCTCCCTCAATTAATCACACTCCTGCAGATTACTCAGCTCCTGCTCTGACCTGTCCCAATCTCGGAGCCAAAATTCCTGAAAGAGCCCCTACCACAGAAAAGCTGCATGGGAAAATGTGTGGGAATCTACGGTCTTCATCCTGGGTACGTGCTTATGGATTACACCTAATCGCACACCTAATTGTCTTCAAAACAACGTGCATTTAGAGTGTAAATATATCATCTGGTAATGATATATATGATATAACCAGGTATCATCTGGTTTAAATATTAAAAATATAGACGTGTAGATATTGATGGTCATTTGTTCAGCTGAAGTGTTGTAATGTTGAATTAAACCATCCGGTAGAACGAAAGCCAAACCACCAGTTCTCCTCCGTGGAGCTGATGATGGATGAGGAGTATTGAGCAGAAGAGTGACCTCCTCCTAATTAACTCCATCTCCAGGGCATGGGCTGTTAATATGGTTAGAGAAATCTGGAGCTCCCCACTGCTTTCCACTGGCCGCTAACCCAAATCCCAACATGCTGGCTGCCAGAGGATGGAGAGAAGTCAGTGGCCTCGGATGAAACGTGTTTGCTGTCTGGCTCAGAGCGGTGTCCGAATTCATCTCAGCGCCTGACCCGGCATCAGATCTTTCGAATTTCCAGTCCATTCTTTTTGGATCGTCGAGCAGCTGGTGGAATTATTACAGATTCCGTGCTATAAAGAATCATGTCTAATAAGCGATTGCGATCTGTTTAGATACGTGAGACCTCACTTTTCTGGCTCTTATTACGACCGATGAATTGCTACATCCACCCAGAACATTGTTCTCTCTCCCTCTTTTTCTCCATTGATCCCGCCCTCTTTCTCTCTCTCTCTTTCTCTCTCTCTCTCAGGGAGTCATTAGCATGCTATTTTGTTCTTTCACAGCTCATTGATAGACATGTGGTTCTAATGTGTCTAATTCCACATCACAGCAACTTCCTTTGGTTTTGCAGTAACGTTAGCAGACCAGGCCATGAATTGTGGGCTCTCTTTTGAGTTTTTTTTTTCTCTTTTAAATCATCTTTAACCTTCTGACTTTTTTAAATGAGTTCCATTTATGACGTTTGAGTAGTAATGGTATATCGTAGGCCAGAAAATGGTCTTCATCAGATTAATCTAGTGTCCTGCTGGAAACAGGGCTGAATGTCTAGTCAGTAGCTATGATGCTCTCTGAGGCTTTCTTGTGTTGAAGAAGAGCTCTAACCTCTGCTCTGTTATCTCTTAGCTCGGCACAATAGTTCCTCCAGAAAGTAATGTTTCTAAACACATGCGAGCTCATATTTATTCACTGGAGTGAGAAAAAAAGAAAACACGATTGTGCATGAGTTCCAAAGATATAAATACGATTCAGACTTCAGGCATTTGGTGACATCTTGGACCAGTCTGTTTGGGAGTCACTGGCCTGCAATTTGTGGCTAAGGGCCGATTTATTGTAGCGTCAAAACCACCGTCTATCATGCCGGCACTCTCCAGCCAGCCATTATCCCCCCAGCGACGTAATCCGCACACACAAAAGTGCCTGGCTCTAATTTACAGTCCACTGATGGATTTACACCATTCTACCCATTAGTGTGTACATTTCCTTCGGCATGTTATGTAATGGTGTTAGGGAGATTTAAGAAAAGCATAACAAGTCATAAATTCGAACTCTTCTGTGGTGAGAATGGAGCGTCTAGGTTAAAAGTGCTTAAAACTGAAGCTTCTTAGGACCGAGGCTCGCTGGCAAAAAAAAAACAGTAGGGAGTATGTTTCACCATTTAGTCTTGCAAACTTGTTTATTTGTGAAGTGTGATTGAAGGGATGCAATGAGAGAGAAGCTGCATTTAATAGTTTGTGCTGAAGCTGAGTCCAGCGGACCTTGGTGAATGGATGATAAGTGGTAAACAGATGGAAAACATGCACGGCCACAACAACGGCATTTCGAAGGAAAATGTTTCGGGATACTCGTTCAATCGTGGAAACAATGGTCCAGTTGTATCTGAGCGTGCTCCTCAACTTACTATGGAAGGTGAAAAACGGAATAACGTGGACACACCATCCAGCATGGAGCTATAAAAAGTTGCATTCGCCTTCACATTCCTGGGGTAATTTCTTCTTAAAACAAACAAGGCCTGTTACCTTGCTAAGATGGCAGCCGTGAGTTTCAGAACAGCAGCACAGGGGGAGCTGATTATAGTATTAGGTCAGATTAGGTCAGCGCTATGTGGTGCTGGAAATTAGGCCAAGTATGTATGGTGCTGTTTTTAGTCATCCTGTCATGTCCTCCTAGAACCCCTGCCATGGCTTACTTTATTTAAAGAAAGGGATTTCTCATCATCATCATCATCATACGGCACGTGATTCATGTGTGACCTGTTTTGTTTATAGCCGTGTCTCACAATATGGCCATTTCTTGGCCATTTTTTTTTAAAATGTAGATGCTCTTAGAAATACAGACTCATGCGTCTAAGCTTGTGATTGGAATTCTATAGGAATTCCTCTTGATAGGAATCTCTTTTCATTCGTTAGGGGGAAAAAAAAAAATGGTGACTATGAATGAAGAGAAAGGATGTCGGAGTGATGACATCCAGAAGCTGAGAGCACCCAGTTGGCCGGGTAGGACAGCAGACGTCTCTTATTGAACCGTACGGTTAGCTGCACTTGGCACTTGAGGAAATTTTCAATGATGAGTTGTTAGTGTGCCTTCCTTCTGCTCAGTTGTGTCCCCAGTCAATATGACTGAAAAAGGAAAGATAGGAGATGTGAGAAGATGTCTGATTTCTCATCCATCAATCCCTGGTGCATATCCCGTCAAATAAACACTAAAACAATTTACCGCAAGTGTACACACTGGAAGTGCCAACGTTAACACTTCTTACGGCTGAGCCCCTGCCAGGTCATTTTTCAGGGCAATATTTAATGTGAACTAAGATGTCCTTTCCATTTGATGTCTTAGAGGAATAGCTAGCTTTGCTATATTTGGCCAGGGGCTTCGGTTTGGAGTCACTGGAACTCTGTGCCCATGATCCCCACTTTAGGTTGATCATGATAGATGTGCTTCATTTGTTTAAGCCCACATGGCAGTTTTAGTGTTTCTCCTATAAATTTAGCATAGCCTCAACTGGCATCACCTGCAAAGCCAAGAGGAAACAAATTACACTTTGCCGTTGATTCGTCCTTCTTAATTGGCTAAAACTGTCAGAAGCAAGGCGAGAACTCTGGCTCCAGTTAGCGCCCTGGAAAATTCGGTAATGGGAATCGTGGCATCGCTCCAGGGAGTGCAAAGCCACAGCGCATCACTCCTAGTTCTCTGCGAAGTCCTGAAACACCCCCATCGAGGATGAGAAACAATGTTCCTGTTCTTCAGCAGCAGCCGAAATCTTTCTCGCAGAGGCATTTCAAAACCATGTTAACAAATGACACCGGGCTTAGTGCTAATTTGGCAGGCATAATCTGAACAACTGATAAATTAAGTTGGAGGAAACATTTTGGCCCAGCATCAGTAGCACACACAAAGGGCCTCTTGGAATCAGTCTTCAGCAAGAGATGGTATTGGTTTCCATTGCAAAAAAAATAAATAAAATAAATAAATAAAAGAGGCCAAATTACTTCGATTCCGGAGAAAGGTTCCAGAAAAAAGGGGCTCCTTAAATTTATTGAGATGACCAAGAGGAAATAATTTATGCCCTAGTCCCACGCATTTCCGAGAACACAAATCTGGCCTCTGTGAATTACATTCACTGTCATAACTTAGGCTGTGGTGCTAAAAATCGGCTGTGTATTTATGCAGATGTCTCTCCTAAAGATATGGTAACATAAAAATAATCCCTAATCAGTTTCCTTAATCGTAATTTCTCAGGATATGAAGCTGAATCATTGGCGTCATGAACTCTGTGGCTAAAAATGTTGTTAACAGGCACACATATCAGTGGAGTTAAGCAACACCATAGAAAAGCCATTTTTCCCCCCTCCAAGCATGCTGGACATTCTTTCTCAGGCCTTTGAACCGCAAGTTCTGAGTAAGGCTCTAAAAGCATCACGCCGAGGCGGGAGACGAAGCCAGAGGATGCCTGAACTCGAATGTGTCAGAATAGAAGAGAACTGTCAGCTGTGGGGACCATAGACGAGCACAAGTTGGAAGAACTCTTTTGATCCCAACTGTGTGAAAACTGAATATTTAGAAAGTGCTGACAGTAAGCAGTTAAGCTCTCTTCCATCACGACCCAGATTCTGATCCAAATCAGGTTTCAGTCGTTTCTTGCTGCTTTGACAAATTATACAAAAAAAAAACAAATCACTTGCTCTGATGATTTGGTTTGGTTCCACCTGTTCCCTGCAAAGTTCTTCTGCCTTTATCCCATGGGAGGGGTCTGTTCCAGGATGAACCAGAGAATGGGTTGAAGGGCATGTAAATGTTGGAAATCATATGCTACACACTCAACACGTCAACTGAACATCTACGGGAGCTTTGTAGACATGCGTCCACCACCATCATCGAGTTCAAATCCCGACAATAATAATAATAATGATGATGATAATAATAATAATAATAATAATAATAACAATAATTCAGCCATTTGTAGGCGTGAGTCATGAGACCAAAATTGGCCATACTTTTTCATTACTGTCAGTCAGAATAACCCTAGCCAATCACAGGCTTCTATGAACCCATGTATATAGAAGAGGGTGGATAGCTCCTCTCCTCCCCGAAGAAAGCAGTTAAGTGTGTTCGACTGGCTTCACGTACTTCAGGGAAAGCATGTGTTAGCCTTCACCCCATGGGTTAGTAGTTGTCATGTGACTAGAGCTGGCTAGTGGGCAGGAATTGGTTAAAGAAAATGGGAAAAAAATCAGGCAATATCTTTTTTTTGGGAAAAAAAACCCCAGTTTGTTCACTGTTCATTAACAAGATAATTAGTTAAAATGCTTTGTCAAAACAGACTGTTTAAGAGTCGGCTCTTTTGGAGCAGAAAAAAGGAAGACGTAGGCACTTTCGATCTACATAACAGTAAAATGACTCAGTTCGTGGCTGTCTCCGCTTAAAATGATTTAGCTTAACCATTCCTGAATTATTCCAAATCTCTCCCTTCGCCACTCTACAAATGAATCAATTCCGTTTGATGTTTCTGTTTTATGAAAGCCACTTATCTTTCAGACTGCGCCAATGTCCTTTAAGTCCAAACACTTGCCGTATTTACATCTAAATCCTTTTTTTCCAGGATTCGATCCAACTGCATGTACAGGGGCTTCTGGCCAGTTACAACCGGGGGCGACGGGGGGAAGATATATTTTTTGTTTTGCCACTCATCATAAAACCCCCGAGAGAGATCAGGATGTGCAACTAAAGATGAGCTCCAGACGCCACTTATTTCTGTGTCCAGATTGGAACACAAAGCTCTAATCTTAAAATAACACGAGCTCTATGGATAATGCAGCGTTTTTTATGGGTCAGATTTGAACGTAAAACTGTACTCAATGGTGATGGAAGTAAAAGATTTTTTATTGCAACTTTAAAGTAAAGCAGATCCCTCCATGTCATTTCAAAAGTGTCAGAGTGCCACATAAACGCAAACCGTCAATGGTCCAGATGTTGCGATGGTTAACCACAGTTAGCTAAACAATGCCTATGAAGTATACACGAGTGCTAATCTCTCCTTAAACCTTTGCATTGTTTATCATTGGACACCGAAACAGTCAACAGTCTTCATGTGAAGTTTTTCAAGCCTAAAACATTCTTTGGATCATTTGTGCCTACCCATAGGCTTTTCCATGTTTATTTCCCCGTTTTGAACTGCCCTTTGATATCCGTTCCAAACTAATAATCATTCAATGATGTTTGGTCAGCCTGTCTTATTTAACAGATTTGTAACAGTTTATTAGTCACGTGCAGAATAAGATAGACCTTGTTATATACACACGGCTCACACGAGCACAGCACACGCTGTATTCTCTCAAGACGCACTTACTTTTCCCGAACAGAAGGATGGGAATGTATTATAAAATCATACATCAGTTTCACACTGCACCCATTCCTGTTTCACAGAATGTCAAAACACACCATTTGTAGGTTCGGCATGACCAAATTAAGTATTCGCATTTACTGTATACGTGTGCGGGACTATATATATGCGCTTCACTATAAAAAGTGAATACTATGAAAAAATAAATAAATAAATAAAAACTCAACTTTTTTGACGTGTCGTATGATTGCTGGTTCAGTTTTATCTTTCCTCTCTTCTTACTTCTTTTAACGTCTGGGATTTAAGCGCAGTCCTCGTTCAAAGAATCAGAGGATGTGACTGGAGCTGTAAAGTTTTATCTAGCCGGAGGGTTTTCCCTGCTGAAAGATGGTATAGGAGACGGTATGTGTCTCACACACACTGACCTTGTTCTTGTTTGCTCTAAAGGCTATAATGTTGAATGACCTGCTGTCTGACTTGAAATCTTTTACACGATGGAAACTACTTTTACTTTGCATGCACATTTATAACATGGAAAGATTCTGCAGACAGGTGGCGTATGGTTTATTGGGATTATGCTAAACGTTTACGTCTAATTGTCAGTATATGTGGCTTGGGAAGTAATACGGTGTCAAAACAGCCCCGAGTTAGACTCTGAGAACGGTTTCATTGTCGCCGCTTTGATGGAACGTGATCATTATAAACATGGCTGATTGTTCTGCTTCATCATAAGAGAATCCCAGTGACCCCCTGCTGACTCTGATCACATGGTTCCTATCGCTTATGAGGCCTAAGCAGTCTCCACTCTCCAATTACCAGAGCCTCTCTCCCACATCATGTTTATGTTCACATGAATGCTCAGGAAGCCATTTGAAGAAGGTTACGCAGATAAACAGGAGTGTAGCGTTCTGGCATAGTGCGATAGTCACTTCATGTGCAGTAAACAACGAGGCATGTCTTTTGAGAGTAAAAAGGGGATGCATATCTCTCTCTCTCTCTCTCTCTCTCTCTCTCTCTGTCTCTCTCTCTCTCTCTCTCTCTCTCCCTGCATTTGAACTTTCCTCCACTCCCTGGAGAACTGGACCGAGGCCTGGTCCGCCTCTGGTTGAAAGACCTCTCTCAGTCCTGCTGATGGATGGCCACGTTTTTAATTTTTTTTAAAAAACTGATAAGCCTTGCAAAGTTTGGAGCAGAGAGACGGAGGCAAAAGTGACCTCTGTGCACAGTGATTTCGAAAAGGGAAAGAAAAAAAAATCTCTCTGCAGTGGAAGTGACTCGTCTAATGGAGTTTCTGTGTACACTGAGTACTGAGTACTCTTATGAAACTGAAATGAATCTCAGTATCCTGTTCACAAACCATTTACATTAAAACTGTCCGCAAGGTTAAAACAGTAAGCCATGCTGCCTCTTAGTGCCACCTTTATACCACCGAACTGCTGAAATCTCAAAGCTGATTGGTCGGAAGGTAATGAGTGCTTTACTAGAACATCTCTGACAGTAATGCCAGTAATGCCAACAAATGTGACTGTTCTAATAATAATAATAACAATAATAATAATAATAATAATAATAATAAGAATAATAATAACAATAATAATTATTATTATTATTATTATAATTATTATTATTATTA
>JAOVYU010000047.1:28511076-28526540 GCA_025674565.1 Synodontis membranacea
ATATATTGTGTGTGTGTGTGTGTGTGTGTTCATGTAATACAAGGGTCATGACTGAGTAATACTATGACTCTCTCTTTCCTCCGATACATGTAGAAGACACAAGCGGAGCACTGTTCCAGTGGAAGTTATGTAGACGTAATCGTATTGCTGTCTCGTAGCTGAAGCATAACTCACGCTGTACTGAATGACAGCTTACGCATAGATCAAGCGAGAGCCCTTGTTTTGAGGTGGGTCTCGAAGACAGACAATGAGATTAATCTGGTGTCGAGAGCCCTTTGCAAACCCAACCACCCCCTTATTCTTCTCGTCTTTAACCTGAGCGCCTCGTTGCCTCCGGCTAGCTGTAAAGCCTCGCTTGTTTTTAAGCATGAACACTTTTGAAGACAGCTCGAGGACGCTAAGCTATGCTCGAACCGCTCTCTATCCCTTTCTCTCTCTCTCTCTGCCTTTCTCTAATAACAGTCTGTAGACGGAAAAATCTATCTAGATTTAACAGACAGATAGACGTTAAATCTATCCAGGCTTCCCCTCGTGAACCTTGCCGAGACCAGTCAAGTGAAATTTGACACTTGTCCTCATGAAGAGAGAATTCTTCATCACAGGAGACACTTTAATTCATCACACGTTCATCATTTTTAACGTCCATCGCTTTACTCATGTGGCCGTGCAACGTTTTTAGCTCTAATAAGAAATGATTATTAGCCTACATGTATCACCTACAATCACATGATTTACAGTATACAATGTACTTATTTTAAATTAAAGTATTTTAATAAAGTGAAAAAGGTGTGTTCTTTCGATGTCCCATTCTTCGCAGATTAGCAGCGCATGCTAGCTGTACTAGTTACTTACACTCACCAGACGCACCATCATATGCCTACATATCTATAGATCCTCTTTAAATACAAATCAAATTGCACACTAGTCACAGTGAAAAGAGTTCATTTGATTTGTGTATTACATACCAGGGTTCCCGTTAGCTGTTAGCAAATTAACAGAACAGACTATAAGCTTACTAGCTACAAGCACTCTCTGATTTCTGCTGTTCTTCTCCAGGTTGTATTTGACAGGATAAGACTAAAGTTGAGAAACTGGAGCATCGCTGCTGTCGCTGAAATCACGTCTCCGAGTCGAGCTCGTATGTAGAATACGCTCGACTGCCTGTTGCTTTGTTCTGTGATCGAAGGATAACTAAAAGTCAAAAGTCAAAGTCGAAATCAAAAGAACGATTTAAAAAAAATTCACAAAATCAATTTACGTTAAGGTTCCTTTGACTAACATGATTTAGTTAACATCAGAATTAATACACCAATTGAACATTTGTTCAAATGTTAACAAAATCTTCATTTGAATCCGGGAAACAACGTTGCCAGAATGCAAGATATTATTCTGGATTGAAAAATCGAAGATAGAATCTTTTCCAAGGTTAAATTCAGCTTTCTGTAATTTCAGGGGGCGGGGTTTAGGGGCGGAGTCTTGGAGTCGAGAAGGCTACCTTTGTAATTTTACAATGTTCAGTTACAGTGAAGTTTAGTTTGCGTTTATAGATGATAGGCACTGTGTCCTTAACCACATTAGCTAGTGTGTGTGTGTGTGTGTGTGTGTGTGTGTGTGTGTGTGTGAGACATCACTGAAGAAGTGTGTGGGTGTAAAGTTGTGGTTGAGATTTTTGTAAGATAGTGTTACAGCTCCAGTGCAAAAATAAAGAGACTGAATATCATGGATGAATAAATGTTGGTATATGATCGACCTGTGTGCATTGTCTGCGTGCATATCTGTATGTCTGTCTGTCCGTCTGTGTTTGACGTAGGAACATGTGTGTGTGTGTGTGTTTGCGTGTGTATGTTGGGCAGATGCTCTTGTCCACAGGATCCAGACTGGATCCCCGCACTGTCAAACACCATGTGTAGTCCGCCCCCCTCTCTCTCTGTCTCTCTCTCTCTCTCTCTCTCTCTCTCTCTCTCTCTCTCTCTCTCTCACTCACCTCACACACACACATACACACACAGACACACACACACACACTGACCTACCTAGACGCCTCAGAGCCAAACAATCCTGAGACGAAACCTAGCATGGAGCCAGACTGATAAAGCCATTCTCATCTGTCAGTCAAATCAGGAGCAGGCACACTGACCTAGCCACCCCAACTCCAGCAATCCCAGCTTTTCCCTCCTTCCCTCCCTCTTTCCCTCTCTCCCTTCCACCCTCCATTATCTGCACCCACACACATCTGAGGATAGCAGCACACTAGCATCAGGTAACAAAAGGGCAAAATGAGTATGGAAGAGTAGCGTGATTAAAGTGCATTTGCGGGCTTAGAGGACAATCAAGCAGGCGGACAGTCGGAGCGAGAGACACGTTCGTGAGAAGAGTTTTATAAAGGTTGCAAATCCGTGCGCTTCAGTTGTCAGAGGGCAGATCTAAATAAATCCCTTGGTGTTTTCTTTTGTGGTATTTGCTGAAGGATCCATTTTGCCATCCATGCGTTAGCTCCTTGTAAACAATGCATGTTTACATTCTTTCTTCTCTTCCTTAGATGTGTCTTGCTCATGGAAAATTCAGCATGGAACTTTGGACAGAGTCAGAGAAAGTTTCTTCGAAGATTAAGGGCGCCTTTAATCTGCGGCCCGGACGCTGTTTTTATTTGTCACTTCCTAATCATCTCCCCCATATGAATCAGGAGTATTTACAGAAGGACCTGGACAGATGAGTATTTATGAGTCGGAATAAAAGAGAACGGCGCTGTTACAGTTGATAGAAGAAACAATGCAGGATTTAATAATAATAATAATAATAATAATAATAATAATAATAATAATAATGGAAAAATCTAAGTCCACCTTTTCCTACTAAGATGATCTGTACATCCTATAAAGAGGAAATCAAACTCGTATAAACGCAGGAGAGGTAAGAGTCGGCGTGGGTTGCAGCCTGCATGTGTGGAAAAAAAAAAAAAGTAGACAGGGCCAAAAACTGCTATAATAGCTTAAAGATGCTGCTACTTGGACTTCAGAGGAATGGGACATACATTCTTTTGCGAGAAGCTGCCACAGGCATCATTAGTGAAAATTACACTGCGCGCCGTCACTGGTGCTGCCATCTTCCCTACATATCACACCCAGCCAGCTCGCTAAATCTCTCAGGACAAGAGCATATTTAGGTAGCGATTAGAGACACGTCCGTGTCCGTCCGGCTGATGTCTTGTGCGTGGTGGGCTCCGTGTGCGGCATACTGGACAGATCTGGAATCTGTAAGACTGTAAATCTGTAAGATGCTATGGGAAAGTAATCATGGCATCTCTTCATTTCTTACGGAAGCGAGCATCATATTTTTGCATGATGTTTTGCCATAGCGCTCCTTACTGTCACTCTGTCAAATGTAACGAGACAAACAAGAAACCACTCTCACGTCATCAGATTACTTACGAACACGTCCCAGCTTTACGTCTGACTGCTACAGAGCACTGGCAGCGGAGACTCCTTCCATAAACGCTCCCGTCTCCCCAGAGAAACCTTCACAACATCGGAGACTCGCATTTTAAAAATCCGTTTATGTGCGAGCTGTTGCAATAGAAACGATAACACGTGAATATAAATAAAATATCGAAACTCTTTTGTGTGTGTGTGTGTGTGTTTTTTTTTTTTTTGAAAGCTGCATCATTCGCCAGGCAGCTGTTTTAGCAAGAATCATTAAAGTGGAGGAGTTGCTCCGAAGTGCACTCGTTTTAGACAGCTGTGTGAGAGCGGAGGTGTTTAGAAGAATGAATCACTCTTAGGCAGATTGGGGTGATCGGTTGAAGTGAAAGAATATCATGTAGTCCTCCCTCCCCCCCCCGCACTTATCTGTAGAAAGGAATAGGAGGAGGTGTCTAGACGCCGAGCTTTCGTTCTCACTGCTAGGATACTTGTAAACACATCTGGAGAATTCCTCCCTTTCTGGAATATGAAAATGAACATGAGTTAATGCAAGCCTCTGTCACGTTTATGTGTGTTAGTAATCCCTTGATAACATTTATAATAAAGGGAATGGGCAAAGGTAGAGATATAAGGCACTCTGCTAGTAAAACGTGCGCTAATACTGCTGACACCTGGAGATATAGGTCACGTCTGATGGCTCGGCTTTCAGGAAGCTGGAGCAGGAGGAGGAAAAGGCATCATGCTTTTGGCACCGAGGCCTGTGACATCATCGGCATTCACGCCGACATCATATCCTGTCCCACAGTGTTGACTGAGGGTTGAGCAAACAGAGCCTTACATCCAAAGCAATCTCTCAGTTTATTTAGACTAATAAGAGATGCAAATAACAGCATGTACGGCTAAACATGGCATAATCGTTTAATCACGGGGCTGGAAAAATCATTTTATTGTAATGTAGAGTGGGAGGAAAATGTGCGTCCGTTATCAGACAGGTTGTTCCAGTTAACCAGAGTTTACTCTGGCAGTGTCATTGCAAATCACCTAAATGCGATTTTCCTATTATCGGTTTAGAGTTTAAGACTTTCTCTTTTGATTCTCATGTGATTAGAAGCGCTAACCTTTTCGCACTACGCGACTTGCTTGGTGTTGTAGCGGTGCGCACATTTCATGCAGACGGGCCTTGCATTCTGCACTGCACGATCCGGAATGAAGTGCGCCTGATCCCCACATCCTGCTTTCTCACGGATATAAGCAGGAGAGCTGTCTATCACGTGACTTTCACTGTTTTGTATGGAAAATGCAGAGGAAGTGTTAGCTGGCGAGATGCAGGCAGCATAACGTGACAACAAGCGCGGCTGCTTTTACACCGTGTGCCAGCAGGAGTCAGAGGAATCACAAATATTGTATAGATGGCAAACTGGATTCAGAGATCTGATGGACGAAAATGAGCTTTTTCTCTCGAACTCTGATTGGCTGTTTCTCTTCTCCCGAAGCTTAGTGGCGTAGTGACTGTGCACTGAAATGTGTCGCAAACTGGATTATCGGATAAAATCGTGCAGTGTGCACTAGGCTTTGCACTCTGAGAGACAACGAGCATCACATTTACGGATTCGAACTGCATTAAATAAAATAAACAGAAGTATAGAATGCTATAAGAAAGCATAAACCACCCCTCCCCCCATCCCCCAATGATCGATGTGTGTGCGTGATCCGGCATTCTTTCTCACGGTGAGCAACATCTAGGTCTCCATAAAGCAGAAAACACAACAATTCTTAAAAAAAAAACTCTCTCTGGAATTTAAATCGCCCAATGAGATAATCTAGAACAAAGTTTGACCAGGAAAATGCTGGGCATCAGAGTTTCACATTCACCAACGCACATGTTCCCAAGGTGAGTCACGTCGGCCATATTGGTCGCAGGAGAATAAAGGAGGCGTCGGCGGCCCTAAAACATTGAATATTGTGTCTTCACCTATTTTTGTGTTTAGTGATCCTAAGTAGTGAGAGAGCAAACTGGCTGGAAAAACAATGACACAAACACGACGATTTACATGAAAATAACAAGTCCATGAAGAGCGGTATCCAACACGTGAGCGCGCACCGGAGCCACATTGTCCTTGCATCTTCGTACGTTGTTAGCTAACACACTTTCTCGCGCTACAGCATAATCCATGGTATCTTAGCCTGTTTACAGGCTATGTTAGCAATATAGGAGAAGTACAATAAGGCTATTGTATGCTGATCCCTCCACAGCTTCAGACCCTGAATTGTGAAACACAATATAAAACACTACACAAAGTGCAAATGCTGCAAAAACAAAAGCACTGTGCAGTGTTCGCACCGCTTTAATTCTCCTAGCTGACCTTAACTTTGGCCCGTTTCATTCGCAAGACGAAAGCGGGCCGAGCTGAAGCGAGTTAGCGAGCGTGTGAGTGAGTGAGAGTTCAGACTGCTGTGATTTAGGGCTGACATTATACCGTTTCCTGTCGCCTCTGTCCCTCTTCCTGCAGAAATGGAATTGCAGGAGCTCCCTGATCTGTGTGCAGCCTTAAAAGGGTGCCTTTAAAAAAAAAAAAAAAAAAAAAAATTTAAAAGTGCAACTCCCTGACCTCACTCCTTCAGCTCCGTATTGGAGGAGACAGCGTTTCCATTCAAGGCCATGGCACTGGTTTTATATAGTAAAGCTGTAATGGGCCAAAAAAGCTGTGCTGTAAAAACACTGATCAGTGGCTTTAAGACTAGGATCCACCCGCACGCCGCGTACCCCCCCCCCCCTCCTCCCCACATACTCACACACTTGTGAGATAATTATTTCAGGGCAGCACTGTCACCACTAATGTGGTTCCTCTTGCGCTGCCAATATTTCCGTCATGCTTTGTTTCTCTCAAAGTGTTGCAAAATAGCACGTTGTTTATTGCGATTAAAATAAAATAAAATCTTTCTACGCTTAATGTAGCACTAATTCACTTCTAAATATGTTTACGCGTGCCAGTGATAATAGAGATAGTGTAAAAGGTACTTATCAGGGCAATTGTTCTTACTTCACTGCTTTTTAATGCCCTTGTAATGAGCTAACGAGTTACAGAGCCGTCGTTATCTGGACCGCCATTTTTCCAGTCTCTGTTATTACTAATGTCAACGGCGTGCGCCAGCTATGAGTTATGATGTGGCCTCCGTCACACTTAAAATGGTTTGTTTGTGCATGCAAGCGCCATGAGGCAATCACTGGCATCGACCAAAATGGACTAATGCAGCCATGAAAGAGGGTCTTACACAGAAGCTAGTATTTTTTGGGAGGAAAAAAAACAACAAAAAAAAAAAGCAAAGCAAATGATCATGTGATCCAGCAGAGTGATTAATTATAACCTTGTACTATCTTAAAGACGTTGATGTTGAGTGGAGTCAAATTATACTATAATGTACTATAATATTTAATGGATTCACAAATCTGATCAAGCACGAGGTTTTGATTAGTTTTCCCGAGCAGCGTCTCTGCAAATCAGAAGTTTATGTTAATTATGTTTCTATGGCAACAATTTATGAAGAATTTATGGTGCATAAAACGATTTTTTCTCAAAAAGCTGTGATTAGTTTTTCCAACATGGGAAAGTGTTCAGCTTCAGTTTGCGCTTTTTTAGAGTTAACGTGACAAGATGCAGTGTTGTTTGATTTGTTCACTTCGATACAGTGAGAAGAGTCTCTGGTAAAGGGAACGATTTCATTTATAGCTGCTATAACGTAAGCGATCTTCTTGATCGGGAGACTGGTGACACTACAAGCTTGACTCGTCATCATCATCAGGGAGCTTGCGTGTCATCGGGGAGGATGGTCAAGGAATTGTCGATCATGGATACATCGAGGAATGTCCAGGAACATGTCATAGGAATTGTAAAGCTAGGCGAGAAAATACAAACATTTCTGACCTGCTAGATGTGTGTCGTCCCAGATGCCACGTCGCTGTTCTGCGATTACGTCACGCCACAAGGCTCGTTTGCCATTCCCCATGTTCATATTCGGGCCTGACGCCGGAAGTGTGCAGGTCATCAAAAAATTGTTCCAAAATTGACCTGAATTCATGTAGTCTGTGCTTGGAAACTTGCCAATTATTTCACGAATGAATTTTATTCTTTCCTTAAATTGAGAACCAGGTCCTGTTATAAAGAGGGTGTGTCCAAGTTAATTTCATTCATGTAATGATTTATTTATTCCTGAACTCATGTATTCAATTACCCTTTGTTCCTTCGCTTTTATATAAACGGTATAAGAAAGTCAAATATTAGGTCAAAATAAGATGTAGTGAAATATTATCCGAATCCGGAATCCGGAATCTGGTGCTGTTTAAAAGCTACTTTTAGGAATCTCATTCATTCATTCATTCATTCATTCATTCATTTTCTTTCTCTCCCTCCTCTTTTTGTCTGTTTCCTTCTCACATGCACCCCTAACATGCTTTCGTTTTTTTTTTCTTTGCTTTTTTTTCAGTCCTTGGGAAAATAGAGGGCATTTTCCGAGCAAATTATACGGGTGCATTCCACCTCATATATATGTCACACATTTCATCAGGGGAAGCCGAGGTGGCTAAGGAGGAATGACGTTCAGCTGCAGCTTTCCTCAGCCTGCAGCCCATTCATCCCTGAGCTCATGGATTGTACACATCAAACAGGGCTGAGTACTGATTTAGGATCACCTCCAGTCTCTCCCTAATCTCATTCATTATGAGTTGAAAGGCCAAAACTGACCCTAACTCAGCACGCTGGCTCGGGAATATCTGATACCTATCAGTCCAGCCTTGCTCTAACACACACACACACACACACAAACACACACCACGATAGTTACGCACTAATGGCAATACAAGCTCCCGTGTTATATTCGATGCAATTCATCCGAAACATTCATCTTAGCCCGACTTGAAGCAAACTCAGATTTGATTTATCATTCAGAGCCTTGTGGTTTCAGGCGAGCCGAGCCGTGGTCGTACGAGAAAGACATATTTCTGCGCAGGGGAAACTGGGTTTATTAGTCGACGAAACCTCAGAGTTCCAGCTGTTTCCGAACTTGAAGAAGAAGGACATGGTATTACTCAAATCCACCTTTCATAGGAGAGAGAGAGAGAGAGAGAGAGAGAGAGAGAGAGAGAGAGCAAAAGAAACAATGCCACTGAGGGAGGAAAAGGGAGCTGGAGAGATTGATTTGTTTCAGCGTGAAGCAGGCAGCCGTGTCAGTGTCCATGGTCATGAAGGAGGAGGTTATTTGAGTAACAGCATCAATTCTTCAGCCCATATTTCAGTTTTTCCCCCCACTAACTGCACCATTTTTATACGTCCGTCTCTTTGGCTTCCTCCGTCTCCTCAGCACCGAACCACATCACACACCGTCTCTAGGATAAACGGGAGGCAAACTAACGCCCATAGTTTTCCTACACAGTCCAAGTGCTGCATTTAGATCGAACGCTTTGCCTGCTATCGTTAAATAAATAGGTCTGTAACAACAGATAAAGCGTAGGCCAGTGTTACAGGCTCACAGGATTTCCATGGGTACACAGCTGTGCGTCATAGATTTTATTCCAGTTCCTACTGACATGATGGGAAAGTGTGAGTCAAGCTGTGATATCGCTCTCTGTTCCTGTTGGTATTCAGTGTGTAGTTGTGTATGCGCTCGGCCCTTTGTTTGGCGGATGCACATTTAATTGGACCAAGCTTTCGTTTTATGGCATTGTTTTGACAAAAACAAACAAAAAAAAACATCGTTTCACTAATCAAGATTTGTGCCCAATGGATATTTCTTTGCGCTATATCTATGAGGCTTATGCATACTATATGGCCAAACGTATGTGAACACCTGACTGTCACACCCAACCATAACTGCTTCCAGAACGCTGGAACCACACTGTTGTATATAGTGTTTGTTGTATGCTGTAGCATCCCAATTGAACCTTTACTGGAACTCAGAGGCCCAAACTCAACCCCACTGAACACCTCTGAGATGATCTGGAACTGGAGCCTCCTTGCACAACCTCATTAATGCTCTTGTAGCTGAAAGAACACAAATCCTCCAAAATCTAGAAGAAAGCCTTCCCAGAAGAGCAAAGGAGAACTAATCCATATTAATGCCCTTGATTTTGGAATGAGATGCTCAGCAAGCATACAGCATGTGATATGCCTGCAATGATCGGGTGTCCACATACTTTTGGTCTTATAGTGTAGCCAGGAAGTAATGTAAATCTGTCTCATCTCAAATCCCTACAACATCCAGTTCATCAGTGATGTCACCTATTAGCACATTTCCACCAACGTGAAACCAGGTGGAAGATCTTGGCAGGTCCTAGGGCCAGTTCAGAGTTTAGTTTAGTAACTTGTGAACCTCCTAAGACTCAGTTTTCTTTTTCTTGTGCTAAAGAGAGACCCCAGAGTCACATCATGACGTCACTGTTTCCCAGGAACTCCGGTGGTCACAGAGTTTAGCTGGTCTTGCTGGTCACGATAATCCCTCCTCCAGTCACTGACATAAGCAGTTCTTGGTTCCAGACCAGCAAAGTGTTGGTGCTGCCCCTGAACCAGTCTTCCTTACAGAGAAACAGTTCTGGCGGAGGATCCGGAATCTATCCCAGGAATACCGGGCACGATTTGGGAATTCACCATGGGCAGGACGCCAGGTTCTTTTTAGTGTAGTCAGTTAACCTGAGGTTGGGATTGACCCGGGAACCCTGGAGCTGTGAGGCGGTAATGCTGCACCACCGTGCCACCCACACCATCCTTGACGTTTTCCAAAAATGAAAAATGAAATTACGTAGTTTAAGAGTGTTGGAAATCTTTATGGAAAGGATTCTGGATGAGACAGTCTTCCATTAGCCTCTCCAATATCTCCAAGTGCCAAACAAACCAACACTAGGTCACAAACCAAGCATGTCTTGTTTGGGTTTTATATTGCAAAGCATATGCAATGAAGCTGCAGGATTAACTTTCCTGAACACTACATTAATGCAGTCTGGTCTAGTCCTCACTACTGAGTAATGTAATGTAATCACTTGGCATTTATTAAGCAATATTTCAGGATCTATGTGCATATAAGGCAGTAGCTCCCACCTGCTTGTCTAGTAGCTGAATATCACCTGCTCGCCAGGTGACACAGAAAGAGACAGAAAGACAGAAACGTGATCGTGGACATGTCCCCGGGCCGTGCCCCTTTACAGCAAATCTGAGTAAAAGTGCTCTTAGTCATGGAGCACTTAAAGGCCTAATGAGAACATCTGCCCCTGTTTCTTCCAGCTGAGTGCTCTGTGGGACACACGCACAAACACACACACACACACACACAAAAGACGTTTACGTGATCTCTCTCCTATTCTCTTACAGCAGCAGGTGTCAGTAAAATGACAGCCTGACTCGAAGCTAATGAGACAATCTGAGATGGTATCACTCGCTGCCCTGATCCTGATGACTCCTCACTCATCAGCCTGAGCTTGTACAGCACCTCGCCACTTGATCCCTCATGTGATTATGGGTAATGATGTTTTCTGGCAGGGGCCGACTGTAGGCGCGTGGAGAACAAGCTGGACCAGGAGTGGGAGGGTCGACCTTTTGTCCACTGTCCCTCGAAACCCCCCGGCGCTTTAGGAGAAAGAGGCCACAGAACCAAATTAACTTATCTTGTTCATTTCTTTCTCCTAAAACTGATTACAAAGAAGGGAGGCCTTAGTGGAGCCTCCAGACCCCCCACACGTCCGTCCCGGTCACTGCCCGAAGCCCAGCAGGCGCTTAAGGAGTTTCGTTCATGGAGCATTAACCCCGTCACACGTTAGCATGGCTAATTGCGCGCACTTGAGTCAATTGCAGCGTAGACCGCACGTGATCAGCTCTAGTCATAAGTTTTCTCTTTAAAAGTCTTTTTTTTTTTTCTTATCATTTTGATTTATATTTAATTGTTTTCAGTATGAACTCCACCATAGTTTGGGGTAAGCTGTATCGCAAAAAAAAAAAAAAAAAGAAAAAAAGAAAGAAGTCAAATGCGGCACAGAAGTGCAGATGATTTGAGGGTGTTTCAGAAGTTTGTCTGAGAAGCTTTTTAGGAAGATAAACAGTTTGGAACGCAGCTGGCGCAGAATCAGAGGAGGCCAGACTGAAATTGATGAGCGGCACTGGGAGACACACACACACACACACGTGCACGCACATACATACACACACACACACACACAAACACACACACACACAGTAAATGGCGGTTTTTATTAGACGTTCCAGGAACAACTGGATTACTCTAATGGCCCTGTTTTTCCTTTTCTCATTGCCTGAAAAAGCAGATGCCCAAAAGCATTAATAATTTGCCTGTATCTCAATTTACCGGCTTTGATGGCTCAACCGCTAATGCACACTAGTTTTCTAGTCTGATCAAGATCACACACACACACACACACACATGCACACAAACTATTTTTGGACCGTGGAGGGCGTGTGTGTCTTTTTCCTGCATTTCTTCTGTGCATCTATAATATGTCGTCTGTGTTTTGCTCATTTTGCGCTCCGTCTCGTCACGATGCTATTTATAACCCCGAAGCCTGGCAGCACCTTAAAATAGGGGCCTCTTAGAATCCTAATTACCCCCCCACAGGAGGGATCGTTTGACAAGGCACAAGGCAGGGGTCAAAGGTTGTGCCCTGTCTGCCTCCCATGTTTGCAGACACGGCCCTGAGATCACAGTCGTGCTGCCCTCCCACACACACACACACACAGACACACACACACACACACACACGGACTGGGCTTCACACATGCAACAACAAACGAACAACAAAAACAGACAGCATGAACAGTTTAGACTGTCCTCTGTGGTGACGTCGTTGCTCTCTCTCTCTCTCTCTCTCTCTCTCTCTCTCTCTCTCTCTCTCTCTCTGTGTGTGTCTGGAAGTGACTGATTGGTAATTATGATCGAGCACTTCTGCCCGTGAGCAGAGAGCAAGATCTGAGGGGCAAGTCATCATCAGTCAGGAGTTTAGAGCTGCAGGGTATTTTTTTAAACCACAGCCTCTCGCTGTAGATCGATAGGACCGGAGTGACGTGACGAGGCCTGCACACTCTGAAGACAACAACTCACATCTTCATACACATACTTGGCCTTGTTGTGCTCTCGTTAACGGCTCTCTAATTGTCTTGCTATTCACGGCTCAGACGTGCACAAGTGGGCGAGCCGGTTTGCGTTCGAAAGGTCCTCAGAGCACGCCGAGACACTTCGTTTTAACCCAAGTGAACAATTGAGGCAAATCTTTTGATGACTCAGAAGTAGACCTCCTCAGGACACCGCGTCTAAATCACTTCTTGATGCTCAGTATTATTGGACGTATCCTTAACGTGATCGTGCAAGCGACCGCACTATTATCATGATCCTTCAGGCTGCTCTTTTGCCCTTCTTCTAATGCAGTTTTTGAGAGAATGCCCCCAAACCAAATTCCCAAATAGTGTGCTTTTAAAAAAGATACACTCGTTCTCTTGTGTTCCTGTCATTCCTCCGTCTTCCAGCTTGGACATGCGTCATCAGCGAGCCAGAAAACTTAATCATGCCACCTCAAACCAACTCACCCAATACGTACATGAGATCGGCTATTGTCTTTTTCTTTTTTTTTTTTTATGTCCGTCCTTTTTTCTCCCCATTGGCAGCAAGGCATTTTTCAGCCCCACAGAAATACACTGAGTTTTGGAATCAAGGAATTCCTGCTCGGTTCCGCTTCACCATAGAGCCAAAGAACTTAATTTCATAGCTCAGAACAACTCACCCAAGACACACATCCATCCACCATGACAGGCACATATCTTTTTTTTTTTTTTCATCATTCGCACTTTCTTGTGGAAAATGCATCTCTCTCTCTCTCTCTCTCTCTCTCTCTCTCTCTCTCTATATATATATATATATATATATAAATGAATCACTTTACGATATGCTGTTATAGGAAAATAATCAATGATTGCAGAGAGCTATTGTGCTACATCGTGCTGATTATTTTCCTGTCACAGCACAACCTGAAGTGTGTTATTCCTTTTATACAACAACAAATTGCCAACAATATCATTTGCTTTTTATTTCTTAAAGAATTTGTATTCATGTAGCCTATAGTTTTGTTTCCTGTATTTCCTGTTTTTATAGGAAACAGTGATTTGCTCACCAGCTTCACTTTTTTTCTTCTCTGAAATTTAATAAGACAAAAAACAAAGCAGCTTGAAAAAAAAAAAAAAAACATTTTTCTGCAAAACTGGAAATAATAAACACCTCTGTCCCGGGAATCTCCAGTGTCAGAGTCATGTGTGGCTCATGCAGCTAATCACGTTCGCTCTTCTCTCTCTTCCATAGCTAAACTGTTCTGGATCCAGACGTCAACGCGGAGATCATTATGGTCATGAGCAGGACAGCCTTGAAATATCCGATCATATTCTTCCAGAAAGACCGGCATTAAAAAATTTAAAAAATAAATAAATAAATGAAGGTGTGGCAATGGCATGATCAGGACTGATAAGATTCTACAGAAAAAAATGAAACCTTTCACAAACATTCGATTTCTATAACAGCAGCTCTGACAGTAACTCGCTCACAGGGACTTCATGGAAGGAGTCTCCCGTGTCAGAGAGTCTCTAGTGTTTGGCTCGCTGTGATCTGCAGACAGAACTAGATAGAAAACGAATCGACACCTTCCGACCAATCAGAATGGAGAATTCAGCAGCTACACACTGCATTCCTGAGTGTGACTTTAAGGTTTAGGGTTAGGGTTAGGGTTATTCACTCTTGGTCCTCTGTCTGCTGGAAATGGTGTAAACGTCTCGGCTCAGGTAACATTCCCAGCGTAGACTTCATCCCGTCATTTTAGCATTACCAGAAATCCTTCTGAACGCAACGTGAAAATGACGAGACGGACGATGGGTGACATTTTGAATGTATCTCTGATACTACTTGAAGGTAGACGATTGCAGTCTTAAAGCCACTGGTGTTTTAGCATGTGTTTCAAGTGTTCATCAGATTAGCAGTAATCAATGGGTGAGATTCCACTCTGAACACACCTTGACCGGGCAGGAGGCTGTAATTTCACTGAGGCTAAACGTAGTGTAAAAGGAAGTCAGGAGTATAAATTCCACCCGCGTCGACTTCCGATGTTTGTGAAAGGTGTAATTTTTTTCCCGTAGAATCGGATGGAGTGAATCTTATCAGTCCTGATCATGTTAAACGCCAGGAAAATGCTGACGGTCGTAAATCATGCCATTTCCACGCCTATGTTTTTTTTTTTCTTTTTGTTCTTTTTAAACGCCGGACTCACTGGAAGAATATGATCGGATATGTCAAGGCTGTCCTGTTCACAGCCATTATGAGCTCTGAGTTGACGTCTGGATCCGGAACAGTTTAGCTACGGAAGTGAGCGGAGAGAACACGAACATGATTAGCTGAATGAACCACACGACGGAAGAAGGCACTGAATCTGATCTCTTCATGTCCGTTTGTTTGATTCGCCACTTGCCGCTCAAAAGCATTCCCTTTCCTCTTACCAGAAATCATGGCCATTCTATTGATGAAGGGAAAAAAAAAAATACTTCACCCAGCCAACAAGCCTTCATTACCCAGAATCCACTCTGTGTACCGGATACCAGTGTCGAACTCTCTCTCTCTCTATCTTTAATTTCATATCATTCTCTCTGTACTCTTCTACATTATATAAGAAGCTCAGTCCTTATCTAGAGTTATTAATAAAGTAAGGAATCAGTTTCTCTCAAACTCCTCCTGAAACCCAGTGAAGAAAGGACAGATTGGAGCTGCGTTTAATCGTTATTGTGTTCTACAGAGATGAACTGAGTAAAGAAGGTTTAACTGAAGGAACTGAAAATAGTCTGTTATCGGGAATATTCTGTCTAAACCTTTACCAGTAATCCAGATTATTCATATCACAAACAAGCTCTGGTAGGAAATAGTGCCATCTAGTATGAAAGAGATCCAGAGGATATCTATCTATCTATCTATCTATCTATCTATCTATCTATCTATCTATCTATCTATCTATCTATCTATCTATCT
>JAOVYU010000047.1:28536024-28550253 GCA_025674565.1 Synodontis membranacea
TCTATTTAAAAAAAATTCAATTTCAGTTTGAACTCCATCTTGAATTTACAGTCTTATGGATCTAGAAGTTGTGTCCGCTGTAGAGCTTTAATCTCTTTCCTCCATTATGTACGATGTGGCGAGCGATCAAAGCTTCATCCTTCATCCGATTGACATTCAATCTGGCCTCAATAGCCCTGATAGGCATCCACTGTGGGTGGAGTGGGGTTGAGCTGCATAAGTCTGAAAGCATTGGGGATGGGGGAGAGTGAGGGGCTTGAGAGTGAGAGAAAGAGAGAAAGAGAGAAAGAGAAAGAGAGAGCGTTCACATGTGTAGTCCAGATGCCCAAAAGCGGAGGGGGGCTTGAGCCTGGCTAGCGCTGACAGTAATACAGGGACAGCGGGTGTCACGCTGCTAGAGGCCTACACCTCATCACCCCGCCGACTAATTGATTTCCAAATGAGCCGCGGTATTTCTGCACAGTAATCTTGAAAGGCAGCCGTAAAAACGTCGGGGGATACAGGGTGTTCTGAGCTTTTATCCCAAAACTTAAAACCCCTCTCTCTCTCTCTCTCTCTCTCTCTCTCGCTCTCTCGCTCTCTGTTGCACCCCCTCTCTTCATCTCTTGCAGCACATACCTTCACTTTCTTCCTTACTCATTCTCCCTCACTTCTTTTTTTTATCCTTGTAATTTTTCCATCCTCTCTCACTATTTCTAGTTCAAAGCCTGCACACCTGAACTTTTTTGCTCAAAACTTTTTTTCCCCCTTTCTCCCCCACCTCCTTGCCCTCCGCAGAAATGAAAAGCCAATGAGCAAATCTCAAATCGGAACCACATTGGCTTTCAGCATAATCCCTCGAACGCACAATTGTTGGAGTGTGTGTGTGTGTGTGAGAGAGAGAGAGAGAGAGAGAGAGAGAGAGAGAGAGAGAGAGAGATGATGTGCAAACGCTTAATGGAATCCTTTCCATATTTGTCTTTTCGTTGGGGGGGAATGAATGTGCCTTTACTGGTGTGTATTAAAGTCCTCATGTCTCAATAGTGCACTAATTACCATCCTGATATTAAAGCCTTCACACACTAATGCTCAGGTTTCAGGCTGGAACAAACACATCAGTCACACACAGTTGCCAGTTTATTAGGTAACAATTCGCATCCAGTTAAAAACATAACAGATCTTCACTTAAAGTCATTTTGAAAAGAATTTTTGCCTTCTGGGGCAACTTAACTCAAAGATATACATAAATCCTCAAGTCCTGGTTCTTCTTTAGAACCCTTTATACACAAACACCTGCAATCAGATATCTACAGAAATCAGTAATACAATAATCTACAGTATATTATGCAGCTTACATATGTAAAGAAGCATCAGATTCGTTCAACTGAACTGTTCGTATTGATTGCATAACAGATCTACACAGAAATCATGAAAATATTACTAAAAAAAAAAAAAAAAACATTTTTTCTTGGGCTTTTTTTTCTTCACCTTTTAAACCTTTTGAAATATTTTTTTTTTTTAAACCATTTCAATGCAACTTTTAACCCATAAAAATAAACATGATCATATCCCAGGTCTTATATGGAGCTATTTTTTTTACTGTATGACTAAATATCTAGCAGACTGGAGCTGTACACGTTGCTCAGCAGCACGCTGGTCTCTGTTCTCTGTATGAAGTGAGTTTTTCTGGAAGGTTAACACAGGGTACGAGCACAGCACCTGGAGCAACCTAAACCCAGCATGCCATGATGACTGGCACGCTGCCTCTCAGCCTATTAGTGCCATCTGTGTGTAAATATTTCCCTAGTTACCCCTCGGGCAGATCCATGGATTATTTCCATATTTATATTATCATCAAAACAGTTAGTAAATACAAAATGTGAATGGAACACTCCGAGTCAAATACATGCGCTGCTAATTGCTGGAACATACGCAGGCGAGCGTGGACAGACTCGTGTTCTTCCTTTAACAAAAACATGTACAGTTTACAGGTAATGAAATTTGCGGTGTAGTTTCTAAGTGCTCCACGAGGTGTTGGCAAGCTGAAGGAGGTCAAATGTTGAATAGTTAAAACGTCTAAATCGTAGCTTTCACTCCACAGCGTTCAGATCCGTTCCGTCTTGGTAATCTTCACTGCATTGCCACGGCAACGGCAATTTATCATTGACGTGATGTGTGCATTGCAGTTTCACAAAAACTATCTTTAGAGACAAATGTGTAAAAACATCAAACACAACAATAATAATAATAATAACAACAAAACAACAACAACAACAATAATAATAATAATAAAAATAATAATAAATAATTAATAGTTTTATTATTATTTAACAAAAAGTTTTAATTGTTGTTCTGTTGAATTTCTCTCTAAAGAATAGGAACAAAGGAAGGAGTCTCCAGTGTCAGTGCTCTAAGGTGACAAAGGAGCACTTTTTGCAGATTCTCAGTAACAGACTTGGTCTCTTTGTCATTGTGTAATAAATTAAAATAGTTATTGTTGGCAAATTGTTGTGGAATAAAGGGAATAAAACAGGCTAAAGTCAAATCCTATAACAGCATATTATTATTATTATTATTATTATTATTATTATTATTATTATCGTGGTGATGGATGGATAGATGTGACTGCTGATTTGGTTTGCCCCAGTTAATTTCAGGACACCCACAATATGGATGAACATCTTGTAACAGTGACTGAATATAAATAATAAACATGATGAAACATAAAAAGTCAGGATGTTATTTTTACTAGAATCAAATGTACAAAAGTATTTTAGATGCAAATTTGTCCAAATAGTATTTTAAATGAATCAATAAGAAAATGAAGCCTAAAGTGTGTGTGTGTGTGTGTGTGTGTGTGTGTGTGTGTGTGCACGTGATTGCTACATATTGAAGACTGAAACATGTATTTAACCAACAGATTGTGGACATTTTTGGGAAGTGAGGACATTTTGGCTGGACTTCATTACTTCAAAGGACTGTTTGATGGTTTAGACTTGGTTTTAGGTTTCAGGTTAGAGTTAGTTTTAGGTTGGGGTTGGGATTGGGATTAGGGTTGGGGTTGGGATTAGGGTTGGGATTGAGGTTAGGCATTAAGTTGTAATGGTTAAGGTTAATTTAAGGGCCTAGGGAATGCATCATGTTCATGATTGTCCCGCAGAGATAGAAGAACAACACTGGGGCTAATGTTAAAATCACTCTTAACTTCAGTCGTCAGATCACTCAGTCAAACTGGACACCAAACTAAAAAGTAAGAAAGGTTTGTCAGGCTGACTGTTACTCCAACGACAAACCTTTTAAAACATTTACATCGTCAAAAGATCACATTCAGGGATTTCTGGAGAACTGAGTTAGGTATTAAACATACAGCAGTACTTTAATACTTTTGGTTATTATAAAGCAGTAAAGGAGTTTCAGAAAAAAAAACTGCCATGGGGTTGAAACTCCATAGTCATCACTTTCATAAACGGAGAGCTGGGAAACAGCATCAACAGCCAGATGACATGAAGAACCAGTCCTAAGGTTTTGCAGCAGCATTTTATGAAAACAATTAAAACAACAACTTGCATCAATCTAAATGAAAGAAATGGATTTAGATTGAAATGTTGCCTTTCTGTATCGTATTACATTTGATCAGACAACATTGGTTTATGATGACAAATTCATTTAGATGGATGCATAAACAGTTACATCATTAACATCACGTCCAGGGAATTCCCCGTAATCTAAGTAAACATTCGACGACTTCAAAATACTATTATTGTGGTTTCCGTGTAGAAACAAGTTAATCCATTTAGTCTTTTTTTTTTTTTTCTTTCATATTCCCAATGAGGATGTGCGTTCATGTCGACCGTTTTATCAAACCGAGCTCTGTGGCTCCTTCTTATCTGCTCCCCACTGGTCCTATCATCACTTTTAGGAACTACAAGCTGAACTTTGACCCTCACTTCACATAGATATGAGTTAAGAGCTCCGGCTCCCCAAAACCATTGATAAATCCAGACCACTAAACCTACATTATCTCTCTCTCTCTCTCTCTCTCTCTCTCTCTCTCTCTCTCTCTCTCTCTCTCATCCTTTCTCTTTCTTTCTTTCTGTTCCTTTATTTTTTCTTAACTTGGAATAAAACGACCCATCTTCAGCTGCGTCCACATATTGTTAAAATAGTTAAATGGGGGGTTTGGAGGACTAAACGCGAACAAATAAAATTGGTAAAAGAAACATTATGTCATAAATTTAATCATTCACAGACAGACCACATTACAGAACGTCACGACGGACAAATAACAAAGTCTTCCATGACGCCGTGTCTGTTCAACATTACGATTATTCACCGCATATTCGATACATAACCATGTTATCGACCGGCTCCCCTCTCCTGTTCCAAGAACAACCGTATGTACGAGCATCAATTACAAACCCAAAATCCGGTTAACTCTTCTTCTTATGAAGCCGAAACAAAAGCCGATGGCCACGCAGAGCCACAACTGCGCTGCAGCTAAACCGATTAGCAACGAGGCTTCTGGGTATCTGGTGTGTGTCAAATGCTCACGCGCTCGTGTGTGTGTGTGTGTGTGTAAAGTTCATCGAACAAGGATCTAGAGAACAAGGGACGAGGACGCATGTGCACTCTCTCACTATAGTCCCCCCGCTTGACTGTCTGCTTTTTCGAAACTTGGACTGAAATGTGGTTAGGGTTGGAGAGAGAAAGAGAGAGGGGGAGAAAGCGCGAAGGAGAGAATGAGAGAAAGAGCGTCGAGCGGTGGTTCGCTGATTTGATTTAGCAGGGGCAATCAGTCAGGCAGTTTCTCTGATTTATAACTTCCTGTTTCCCTTCTGCTCCTCACTCCTGCCCTCTCACATACTGTATAGTGATGGGGGGCACACAATGACCAAAACAGCCCCCAACACACACACACACACACACACACACACACACACACACACACACACACACACACTGCGTCCTTATCAACAGCCAGGGTCAGCGCTAACTGTATTTATTTAAACATGGAGCATTGCTTCCCCAGAGCAATTAGGGAAATCCTCAATGACCCTCTGGCCCGAGCGCTCCTCCGTCAAACGGGACAGAAAAAGACCCGAAGGCCGGCGTCTCTGTGCACGACAGTGTCATTTGTTTCCTAAAGTTCATAAAGAGCTCCTTTGAGCCGTGCCACCAGCAGGGCGACGGCGGAGATAAAAGCTGGCATGCAGCTAACCTTTAGCTCTCTCTCGAGAGATGGCTCCTCTAATAACTTGTGACTAGCATGGAGTCATGGAGATGGTCACAGTTGTGGTCAGTCTGTAATCTGCCACGTCTCTATGTGTATGCCCAAACACACACACACACACACACACACACACCCAGAGTCACACAAAAGCACCCTGAGACGGCATGAGGGATCAAGAGGGTACAGAGGACACCATGAAAGTGTGGGTCCGAGGGCACTGCGATGAAAGAGTTTCTAATTTGCACCATTCTGGTCCTTGTAGTGTGTAGAAGAAAAATTTAATGTGTTTTGTCTCCAATCTTATAAACTCACTTCTGAGCTGAAATGTGATTTGAACTATTTACAAACTGCACGATTTTGGAAACAGACTGCTCTCATGTGCATAAGCGTGTTTTCTTTTTTTGTCTAGCTGAAAACGTTTAACGGCTCTTGTCTGAAATTGTACAGACGTAATAAACTGGAATAAGCGTTAGATTTTTGTGAGACTGAACTGTGGTTCAGTCTGTTTGCAAACTGTATCAGCTGCAGCACTTTTGATTGTGTTGTGTGGTGTGTAAAACCATCACATCTGATTAGTGGTGTGAGACACTCCAGTGCTTTTTGAAATACAGCAGGCTTTTTTTTTTGGTGGGGGGGGGGGGGCGTCATTGATGTTAAAATTAAGCCACGTTTTAGTTGTAAAAACTAAATAATAATAATAATAATAATAATAATAATAATAATAATAACACTTTGTGCAAATTCATGTATACTTATATCCCTTACATAGAAATGAAGTTTAACTCTAATAATTCAATAAATATAATTTTTACAAATATCTCTTGCATCCTGGGAAGGTCCTATACAGCATATAAATGAATAATATCAGTAATAAACTAGAACTTTAGTTTAATGAGTCACTGTCATAAAGCATATTTAAAGGAAAAAAACAAACAAAACAAAAATGCTGAATCTATACCCAACAGGCTACTGTGGTGAAAATAAACTCTTAAGTACAGTATATGATGAAGTAATGTAAAGATGAGAACTCGAGGAGAACCCAAGGGTTCTGGTCAACAGTGAATAATTGGATTATTATAAAGAAGTGTATGAGTAAGATTCATAGAGGGACTCGGCTTACATGGAATAATCATGCCTGATAAATACATAGCATGGACTGGTGTTTATAGAGAACTCTGGATTGGATGATAAATAAATGTAAGGATTGATGGTCAGGCTGATGAGCAAAAATGAGTCGGATTTCATGCAGACATGGAGATTTCTCAATACAGCTCGAACTGTATATCTAAGCATGTCCATTCACCTCACATCCATAAGCATCATGTTAGTGCTTTCAGCTTTAAAACCCTCAGGGCTTCATCAGTGAGAAGAGACTCAGATCTTTCCTCTGTGCCTCATGGCTGAGCGGCCCGGGTCTGGCCTGCGTTGCCCAGCTGGCCCTCAAGGCCACTAGAGCCCCTGATTTAGAGAGCGTGACATCAATGCTCCGGTGGCGTAAAGGTCTAATCACGTTAGTGTTCAGCACCAGACGCCCTCTCCGCTCCGTAATCAAAGAGCAGAGCTCCACTACAGATCCACATCAGACTCGCTGACTTATCAGACGACCCTTATCTCAGCACTCTACCTACGCGGGGTGGACCGAACGTGGCCTGGAGTCCGTCACCGCGAGACGAGCGCTGCCTGACCTGCTCTGTTCAGGGATGTGTCATTTTGTCATGGTAAAAGAAAAGAAAAAGTTCTATTTACTTCAATAATAGGTAGATCAGTAGTATTATAGTTAGACAAGTACAAAAAAAAAATTATCTAAAAATTGCAGGTGAAACTAATAATTGATGAAAACGTGAATCTTAAACTAAGTAACTTGAGAAAAATTGGCACCCCTGGTAAGGATACACGGTATCTTGTAAACCAAATACAAAAAAGCTTGGATACAAATCAAAAGTTTACAGTAAATCCTTTTTTTTAATATAAAAAAGAAGTGATTTGCTGAATAGATTAAAAAGCTTAATCAACAGTTATACATAGCTAGTTCTCCAATCAGAGCAAAAGGTAAAATTAGGTAAATTGTACATTCACAATGTAAACAGACTTCCCAATGTGCTCAAATGTCTATTTTTAGAGTCGGAAACCGGTAATTTCTAAAAAGTATATATTTATATAAGAAGTATTTTGGGGGGAAAGCGGGGGAGGGGGGGGGGGGGCTCAATAAAATGCATAAATTCTTATATTTTTAATAAAAACGCAACCCAGTAATTCAATCAGGTTAATATCAGGTTTCGATCAAAATAAATTTCCTACACTTTAGTCAAATTAAAGCTTGATATTTCTAATAAATAAATAAATGAATAAATCTAAAATTAGGTTCTAAACTAATTCTGATGAACTAATAAAATAAAATATTAACTGTATCTTTAAACGCACACACACACACACACACACACACACACACACACACACACACACACGTATATATACTTGTGATTTTATTACGGACATCTTAAAAATATTCTTTTTTTTTTCTTCTTGTGCAGTTTAAATGAGGAACATAAGAGCGTGTATGCAGAACATTAAGCAAGTCAGCTGAGAAGTCTTCCCCAGAGCAGAGGTCAGCAGAGGTGAGGGGAAGAGGCCCGTCCACATCGTATCTCCTGTGGGAAACACACGGTGCAGATAGCAGAGCACCAGTAGTTTGTCTCCTGTCCGTCCCACACACACACACACACACACACACACACACAAACACACACACGCACGCACACACACACTCTGTCCCTGACCCCTCACCGTCTGCATATCTGCACCCTCAATCTCCCAGAGAAAGACTAAACAGCTATAAAGTGGTGTGTATGGAAACGCAGGTGAAGGCTGAGCGGAAATTGAAGCGAGGTCTCGTGATACAGTGTCTGGTGTTCACCGGTGCTCTCTCCGTCTCCGCACTGCTCTCGGCTCAGCCCGTACCTTGTCATTAATGTTAATCGGCTGGAAACACACAGTTTCCTCCTCTCCAGTATGGAAAGATCTAGCGGCTTCCTCAGCACATGAAGGTAAACACGGAGTAAGCAGCAGACGAGCTGGTCGCAGCAGGGACGGGATTTAACACACAGAGGCTGTGTAGCTGCAGGAAATTACAAACATGTCCAGAGAAGAAGAAGAAGAAAAAAAAAAAAGAATGTCAGATATTTAGAGGTCGTAATGAAGCAGCTATCTGCCAGCTGATCCCATGCTTGGAAATTTCCACAGATGGAGAGTGTAGTCCAACAAGATTGTTATAATTAATGACTAAGTCAAACTGGCAAATTATATCCATTAAAATTGTTTGCTATGTTTATTTTGTTCATTTTTTCCATCTATTTTGGTGTCCATTTCTCCCTTTTACTCCTATTCACTGTTTAAAAGCAGCTTAAAGAAGCCTGGCTTTAAATGTAGACAAAATGACCTAGGAATAAAGCACTTTTGGTGGTGTGCTCTTTTAGGAAAATAATCAACAACCAGGTGGTACAGCCCAACTTCCCCAAAGTTTATTATTTTTTCTATAACAGCACATCATGAAGTGTTTTATATCTCTTATCCTACAGGACTGATTTATTTTTTTACACACAATTTTCACATTACGTACAGAGAAGCTGCATAGTGTAATGTCTTGAAGGCATCAGAAAACGTACAGTACAGCTTTCCTATTACAAAGCACTGACTCTGGAGACTCCTTCCAAAAATGCAAAATAAATAAACATCTCCTTAAAAAAAAAAAAAAACTTCCTTGTGTTAAAGATTTCACACTTTTTTTTTTGTTTGTTTATATGGAGTATCTACCGAACAAGACTACAAAAGTTTAACAATAATGTATTTTTAAAAGGGCATTAGTATAAACCTGTGATTTAGAGTATCATCCAACCAATCAGAACTGAGAATTCATAAACAAGGTTGACCAATCATAAACAATTTATACAGAGCTACAAATTACATTTTATAATTAGCCAGGTACTCGTTTAAACTAGGTCAAATTCACACCACACTAAACAACCTTAGCTCTCTGTCCCAGAATCAGGTTTTTTTTTTTTTTTTTTTTTTTTCATTATTTCGGCTAATGAGGTGTGAAGTGTAGCATGGAGTATGTGTGTGGTTCTGCCCATAAAGCGACATGAGGAACAGCTTGTTTGGGAAGAATTAAGACTTTATGTCTCACCTATTTCCACTGAATGTGACTGCGGCCTGTTGGGTTATTTTTTTTTTTTATTTTTATTTTTTTATCAGAACCAACCTGAATGCACATGTACAGGCTTCTCTGTGTACGTTTGTGTATGAAATCTCCGATGTGTCCGAATAAACGCGTTGTTTAGAAACCTGTTTTGTCATTTAATGATCAAAATTACCTGTTTTTCTCACAAGTCAGTAATGATGCTGATGTAGCTTGTGAGTTTTAGTCCTCGGTTTTGCTGTTTGAGGATTTTACTCCCGGTGGCTGAATCCTGTCGCCTGTGGCCTCCATGCATTTTTATTCTGTCTGTCTGTGTGTGTCTGGCAGACATAGGGGCCCCTTTAGCAGCAGCAGCAGCAGCAGCAGCAACCATTAACCCAGGTCATTACTGAGAGATGCTTTCTCATTAGGACCACATGGCTCCTCCACAAAGTCACATCCACTATCTTTTTTTTTTTTTTTTTTTTATTCTTAAGCCCTTCCCTAGAGGCTATGCTATTAAGATTTAAGGATAGCAAGTCAAAATGGCATAGACTGGCACTGAGTCACCTTGATGGATCCAGAGAGGTGTCTATAGGTCAGTATCATTCAGGCCCAACATGCTACTGACAGCGTTTTGTTGTCCAATAACGGTTCGCTCTTATAGCTGTCACTCTGGTGCTGTGTGATGCTAATGTGGCTAGTGAATTTGATCTGATCTGCTCTGTAGTCCTTGAGTATTTTTACAGCTACATAATCGGTGTGAGTGAACTTGCCAGAGCCGTTATGACATGGGAAAGTCACCTCGCCACCCACGTGCTAACACCCTGCTTCGCTGCTCTGCTTAGCTTTCACGGTTCCTCTGTGGCTTTCAACAGCTTGCTAAGACTTCTGGGAAATGTAGTTCTTGGCAGAGAAGTGTAAATGTAAAGATCGTTCCTGATGAGGTGCCCTGCTTCCTCGTGGCATGTCATGTGATGCCAGGTTTTGTTTATGATATGTATTGGAACTAAACTTGGGTGGAAGGACAAACCAGTTCTGAGCGCATGGGTAAGCCGGCTGCCCCCCCCCCCCATCTGAGCAGCCTGGTAAACTCAGTCCAGCGTCTGTTTTCTCTCATACCGTGCCAATGCTAACCCAATGGGACGTCAGAGGTCTGTGATTGGGCACCCTGTTGCTCTGGGGGCCTCTGGTCCACATATCACACCCTACCAGCTTGGAGGGAAAGACCTACAGCATAAAGGCCACAGTTATGGGCAGGCCGATTTGGATGGGTTTGACTCGTATCTTTCTTTTTCTCATCCCTTTCCTAAAACTTGTCTGATTCTACTTCTCTCATTTCAAAGGGTCTCCCTCCTCGGCTTTTCCTGTCTCTCCGTCCTGTCTCCTTTTTTCCCCTGCCTCGAAGTCTCTCAAGTGATGTCCGATTGTCTAAGAGCAGATCGGCACAATAGGCAGATTAAGATACGTTCTTTTCCACGCCGTCTGTGCTTTTCTTTGAAGCTTTTGTGTTTGACGGGGAAAAAAAAACAAAAGAACCCAGCTCTTCTGAGGACACCTCAGATCTGATTTGTTTTATCTTCCCACCGTGTTTCACTCCAGATTGAAAGCCGACCCGCTTCCCATTCACAAGGTACAATGTAGTAAAAAAGGACGTGCAGGATTTACAATCCATGGCGTCCCCCTAAGGGTCTAAGAGGCCATATTATACATCTTGCTGCCCCCCTCAACCCTTCCCAAGAAAACTGAAATGGATTCTGAGCTACTAGCTGGACCAGCCAGGCTCATAAAAACCCCACGGCCTCTGCTCTGGCTGTTGGTGGTCTCTTTCTCTCTTTCTCTCTCTCTCTTTCTCTCTCTCTCTCTCTTTGCCCTTTTCAACGATGGGCTTTTTTTTTTTGCCCTGTCTGCGTTTTTTTTTTTTTTTTTTTTTTTTAACCCAGACCGACCATAGTAGGGGCAGAGACATCAAAAGGGTACATAATCCAGGTACAGCGCTTTACTTTTAACTTCTGAGTGCCCTGTGTCTATAGCAGCCATAAAATTGCTGCCACTGAAACCTGAGAATGATTGATGCTATACACAATGTTATTGCCGAGATATTTTGTCGCTTGTCAAGTAATAAGTGACCCAGTTGTGGAAATTTGGTCATTCTTATTAAAATGAATTAATGTGGGAGTGTACAGAGGCTCGGTCAATATTGTATTCACAATTTTAATCATGCAAAAGTGAGGAATGTTATTTATTACTCTTACATGGCAATGCACATGTGAGATTTAAAGCTGTGTTAGCTAAGGAACTAAAGGAAGAAATGTTGTTATAGGAAAGTAATCAAAGACTGGATTGAGTGATAGGGACTGACATGAAGTGGAGTTATTGCTACCATTTCAATTGCAAATTACCATGGTACAACAGGAATAACACTTCAGGATGTTAGAGAAAAAATTTAATCAGCACTTTCTGACCAATCAGAATCAAAAACTCAACAGAACTGCAATGAAAATGTCATTAAGTGAAAGAGTTCCTGTATTTATATTTCCTATGTGTAGAAATTCTAATTAGAAAAACATTATTATCACGTTATCATAAATTTGTAATTCTGCATGACATTAAGGAGCAATGAGTATGTATTTGAGTCAATGGACTAAAAAAAAAAAATCTGCCCAGAGATAAACTCTGCTCTGCACGGCGTCTCAGACTCTATATTAACAGAAAGAAACAACAAGTTACTGATGAACATCCAACAAATCAAGATAGGGAGGAGTTTCTACCCACCTGTCAGTAATGTTGCCTGATAAATGATACTGCTCCTCCTCATGTGCCAGCATTCAGGTGTTCGGTGTGGGCAGATTTTCAGGACTTGGCTTTGAAAATTCCTTGATGTAGTAGACGTGCTGTTATAGAAAAGTAATAAGCCGACGATTTCAATCACTACAAGTGATAGTTACATTCACTGTTGTGTAAGCTCCTGTTATCAGGATCTTTTTTCTTTTTCTTTTTTTTTTTGCTTTCTGTTGAAGTTGGAAATGATACAGCTTTCTCTGTTGACTGTTAAAAAGCACTGACACAGGAGACTCCTTCCATAAATGTTAAATAAACATCTCTTACACACGTACTGTAAATGTGAGCATCCACCATATGCATAAATGAGCTGTTACGATAGAAATGATAACCAATTAGAACGAGTGCATTGATATGAAACTAAGGCTTGTAGCCTATAGCATTATAGTCAGAGCTGCAGTTATAGAAAATTAATCAATGCCTTATGACCAATCACAATCCAGGATTCAGCAGTGCTCTGGTGTGAAAGATTTGTGAGGAAAAGTGGGATTTGATAACTTCTGACTTTTTAATCTGCTTTAGCCTTGGAGAAGCACACTTTAGACACCAAACATGTCTTTGCTGATTGACTACAACTAGTGTAAGACAATTGTGTAAACTTGGTCAGTGTGTATTGGCTTTTGAAGAAGCAAAAAAAAAAAAAAAAAAAAAAAAAAAATGACGATGATGATGATGATGATGACTATTTATACACTAGCATTGCTCAGATCAGGCTGCAGAAAAAGGTGAAAGAGAGAGAGAGAGAGAGAGAGAGAGAGAGAGAGAGAGAGAATATTGGACTGATGTAGTGACTGCTGAAAGAAAGACGGACAGACAGAAGAATAGTGGACTAATGTAATAAATGCTGAAAAGAGAGAGTTAGAGAGAGAGAGAGAGAGAGAGAGAGAGAGAGAGAGAGAGAGAGAGAGAGCTTTGCATGCCATGGACTGACATAAGGATAGCTGAGAGAGATAGAAAGACACACATAGACAGAGAGGGACAAAAAGAAACAGAAAGAGGGAAAATGTTCTGTAATGATTTATGAGAGAGAGAGAGAGAGAGAGAGAGAGAGAGAGAGAGAGAGAGAGAGAGAGAGAGAGAAGGATTACTTGACATTGTCCCTAAAAACAGTTTGAAGGAAAATGGATGAATGGTCGATAGGATAAATAATTGTGTCTCTGCTGTGTGACTCAGTAATCTGAACATTGTTCTTCATTAATTGTGTGTTCTGTGTACTGAAATAGCTGTTCTGCTTTTCTGTCTGACTTTCCAGGCCCCTCAGTGTTTGTCTGTGTGTTTAAGGGGTTTCTATCGCCACCTAGTGGAGCCCAGCTCTGAATGGAGACTATAGTTCCATGTTGCTTGTCTAGACCAAAGCATTTTGATTTTGACATTAAATGTCTTTTGTTTGATAAATAAAACCACCCTCTACTCTGAAATCCTCTTTTATAGAAGATCAAATCTCTATTAACACATTTAAAATATATATATACCAGTCTCTAATGAATCACACAGTTTTTAAGGCACAAGTTTAAGCCTTTTTAACGAGTAAGAGATAAAAATCAAAAGTCGTCCGAGCAGCTTAAATCTCATTACTGTTCCGAAATCACTGTTATTGAAAATTGCATTATTGCAAAATGAAATGGCTTTTTAATTAAAGGAGCTTATCAGAGAGAGAAATGAGCTCTGGGTAATGGTGCAATATCACACATCTGTCGGAAAGGAAGGACGGGTGTTGTGTTTTAGCCCATGGGTAATGGTATGGCACTATAACTACTTTAAGTTGCCTTGTGTTTTGTGTTTTATTAGAAAGAAAACCACAAAAGTTTAGATTTGCAAGATGTATTATTATTATTATTATTATTATTATTATTATTATTATTATTATTATTATTATGCACAACAATGTTTAGTAATTCCGGTTGACTCGAAGAAGAAGAAGAAGAAGAAGAAGAAGAAGAAGACATTCTCAGAAAAAAAAGCATGTAATGAACCTTTAAATCTTAAAAAATAATCACGTCTGTTT
>JAOVYU010000047.1:28599370-28615257 GCA_025674565.1 Synodontis membranacea
ATATTCAGTTACATCCCGAGATGTTTAAGAACCATTTAGCTGTCGAATATTTCTCTATCATCTATCAGACAGACAGTTCAGGGGAGTTTTTTTTTTTTTTTTTGGTCTTCTTACTGATGGCACGTGTGTGTGTGAGTGCAAACTTTACTAACCTCCTACTTAAAGAAGAACTCTACACTTCTTATTCCACGTCATCCTGCTGCAACCCGAGACTGCAAAACGATTATATAAGAAAGTCATAAATTTTTATTATTATTATTATTATTCTTTTTTTACCTTAGAAGGCTACAGCTCCTGTTTATTTATTTTGGCTCCTCAGTTAGACTAATTGCCTTTCTGTTTCTCTTTCTTTTTCATTCCGAAATGAATTTCCTCTCTACTCGCTTGATTGAAATCATACATCTCTCCCTGCCTTTATTTTCTTCGCCAATCAAAGCAGAGTTGTTTTTGCTGGCGCCTGGCCGAAAACTCAATGCCTGCCAATCAAAATAGTTTTCACAAACCTGTGGGAAGTGTTAGAATAACATTTTATTGGTGGGAAGGAGAGCACAGGCGAGTGCTCAGGGACAAGCTGAACACCCAGCTCAACGTTGGAGTGACACAGTTAGCATTCTGGGTTTATATTAGATATACTGGATGTCTTTCAGAGACTAGATTTATATACACTGTATATATATATATATATATATTTTTTTTTTATTTTTGGGATGACAAGCTCAGCCAAAATTTGCCGCTCAGAAGATACCCGTGACTCATCAACGCAAAACAATGAAGTCCAGATGAATCTGGGAGGTGGAAATAAGCAGTAAAAATCCGATTTCTTGAGAGGATTGGGTCAGTCCAGGCTCTGATGCCAGAATAAAATTAAAGCCAAAATAATAATAATAAGGCAACCCAAGGACATAATCGCTTCCTGTCTACACCCACAGTCATGCTGCTTGTGTAAAAAAGTTTCTTCAGACTAGCAAGTTTGATCCAGGTAGCGATATAAACATGAAACCGGAATCGCTTCTCAAGAATGTAAACAGGCGAGATCAGATCTGTGTCAAAACTACCGGAACGGCGTGTCCAAAGTAGCCGAAAACGAATTTAGACGAATTCTGGAACTATCCCGCGTCAGTCGGCTTCTGTATATATTTATGCTTCAGAAATGTTCGAGGGACTGTAAAGGCGGTGTGATGATTGGCTCTTACATAACACCTAAAACACAGCTGAAGAGTCCTCCGCCTGTGTTTACACTGAAAGCGGGACATTGTGTTTGCTCCAGCCCCCCCACCCCCCCCCCCCTTCCCACCGTAGCTCATAAAGAATATATGAACTCTACACCTCACGCTTATCTCTAATCTGGTCCGTACTGCTTTTCAACATCCTCAGTGGTTTCTAAGAAGGCGAACAAAGTACACACTCTTGGGTCATATGAAGTTTACTGGGAACTCATTATGCAGCTGTCGACACACATGTGCTGTTACTTTTGGCTCACACTGGACATACTTTTTTGCACGCCCGTTCAGTGGAGTTGAATGCCGCTGCGCTCCACGAAGCACACAGCTCCGTCTCTGAGCCTGCTGCAGTTTTTCATCATGCATCTGCGTTCAACACACAGGAAATAATTAGACCCTAGACCCTTTTTTGTTGTTGTTTTTGGTATTTTCTATATATCCTAATGTCCACCACAAACGTTGCGCACAATAACGTCTTTATACTTCATAAAAGCGTGTACTCAAAAGCATCGACTAACACTGGCTTCTAAACAGTGGCTTCAGAAAGTATTCCGACCTCCTTCGTTTTTTCTTTCTTCCCAGTTTTCTTATGTAGCAGCCTGACAGTACAATCGTTTAATCTCATTTCTTTCCCCATTAATCTACACCCAGTACCCCAGTTTCACATCACAATTTAAGATCTCTGGTCTGGGATGCTGCCAGACCAGAATGTTGACCCGCTTCTTGGTGCAGAGGATTCTTCAGAGGGCGACCCTGTTTAAGAGATTTGTTTGTGCACAGAATGGTTTTATATTTCCATGTAGTAATTTAAAGTGCATGTTACTGAAGGAATGTCTCCCGAGCTGTGCTGCATAAAGCAGATTAGGTGAAAGAAGTTGCTTATCTTTCAACAGAGGCGTATGACAGCTGGCAGCAGAACCTACACGTCCTTCTAATCTGTTCTCGCTCGTCCACACCCACAGCCTCGGGGCCGAGTAAGTGAGGAAGTTTTCCCTTCAGACGTCACGCACGTGTGTGTGCTTTCTGCAGATGAATGCACACAAACAGATGAATGTAGTCGTGCTCGTCTGAAAGGGTTCAGTCACACAGCTCACACCCAGCGTGTCATTGCTAACCTTCTCATTACACCCTTCCTTAACGCCATGCCATGTCTTTACGTAATCTTGTTATCAAACAGATCACTTTGTCTAAACCTGTAACACAGAGCGCGCTGCATGTTTTCATTCTTCGTCTAGCTTCCTGTTCGGCTGCATACCTGAGATAAACTGGGAGCGAACTGGGAAGTTGCAGCACGTGACCAGTTAGAAAGTGCTTAGGCGTTCGGCGCGGTGTTGTGTCTGTAGCGGTGTGAAGAATGCAGTGGAAAGTGGAGGCGCATTCTGGTGTTCATTCACGGTGTTTGAAACCTACATAGTGGACCTTTAAGGAAGTTTAAGTGTGTTCTACGGAAATAACATGAAGAGCTTGTGTACTCCATCTGTGGCGTTAATGCTGCATGCGACTTTCCTCGTAAGCTCGGAATGTCACCGTTTTCGACCCACGTGCGTTCGAGCTACAAAGTGGGGAAAAAGAAAACACGGACGCAGCTCATGTTCGTCTTTCGTTTGCAACGAGCTAGCTAGCTAACTGTGATGAGTGCTGTATATTTCCCTCCTCAAACGAGTGAACACCAGAGCTTTAATGAGTGAATATGTTGATTGATCTAAAGCTAATTCTTGTGTTTTATATATATATATATATATATATATATATATAAAGTAACATGCACTTTAAAGTTGTCGTATTCTGAGTCCAAGCTCTTCACTACTTCTGCGCTGATCGTCTTGTTCACGTGACATTGAATATCGCTGGAAAATGGTGAACGAATAAAGAAACTCTTGCTCTTTTGTTTTGGGGGCGAACAGCGAAAACCTGACCATAAAAGCTCCAGCAATAACAATGTGACGTGAGCGTAGCACAGGTTCTCGTGGGAAAAATGAAAACACAGTATGAGGCAAGCAAATTAGCACTGAATTAGTAAACACCATAAATATTTCAACGTAAACATATTTTTATTTACACCATGTATTATTGAAATGTTTCGTATTTCATTCCTACAGCGTTAATGTCAACTTCCTTAGGAATGAAACTGTTAGTTTGACTCGTGGCAAAACCCAAAAAAGTCCTTTCGCTAGCTGTTCCCGCGTATATATTGTACGCTAGACCCGCACATGTGGCCTAAAATTGATCATTTACCACCCAGAAAGAATGTTTACGAGTCAAACCAGCCGCGCTGCCCGAGATCAGTCAATCAGCATGTCTAGAGTCAATGGTGTACAGCTCCGGCACATTCAGTGTAATTAAAAGGCGTTTAACCGCGCTGAATCATCGGCGTGTGTGCGTTTAGGTGGCTGAACACCACGTAAACACAGGTGCGCTGTGAAAAAATATCATCAACGTGTCAACGTTTATGAAGATGTGATTAGCCTGTTTACAATAGACGACTCTATCTCCAAGTGAAGGAACGGAATTCTTCCTTCGTACGTGTTTACCTTTCACATATTTCTACCACGTGCAGGTCCTGTACAGTTCCACCAAGAAGAATTCATTGCTTTATCACGCCGGACACTGTGGAGTAGTCTTCCTTCGTTCTTATCTTCTCAGGACAGCAGTGTCACGGCGTACTAGTTCAGACGTCCGTCACAGTGATCCTTGAAAAGCGAGTGTTTTATGATTTAATGGTTGTTTCGCGTCCTATTAAGAAACAGCAAGCCGAGGAAAATCTAGTTAGTTAGTCATAAACACAACGCAGGAAAGTGCTACTGTATCATAAAACATATTGCAGCCAGGGTTCAGGTTCTGATATGCAAATGAGGGCAATAAGACAACAGTTTAGCAGAGGAAGGTAACTTCTGTGCCATTTTCAGCAACAGTTTTTTTTTTTTTTGCTATCGAATTCTAGAATTGAATTCTGCTTGGTCCGAAGGTGTTGACTATTCTTCTATGTGCTATTGTTATTTTTATTATTTTTTTTTTTATAACAGCAGCACGGACAGTCTTACGTTCATTATTATTCATTTCCATAGTAACAGCTCATTCACAAGGACTTTAACGTAATTAAATAAACGTGTAATCATGACATCTGCATTTTTATTTTTTTTTGTCTTATAAACTTCGAGAGATCAAAGGGAGGCCACAATAACACATAAGTGAGAACAGGAATGAAATATTTTTCAAGATGTTCCGCAACATTACGTCTGACCATAAAAAGATAAAAAAAAAAGTATGACGCGGCGTTTTTTTTTTTTTTTTGGGGAACTTGCGAAGAATAAAACACTTCGCGACATGCTGTTATTGGAAATTAATCAACTTCACACCACCCTGCGGCATTGAATTGCCTCCTGTGTACAGTATAAAGCATCTTTATTAGGGTGTTTGTATACAGTGGGGTTCAGAAATATGAGAGCACTACTGAAAATGCTCGTATGTTGCATTCTTTGTTCATTTATCGCAAATATTTTCTTGCTGATCGTATGATTAGCAGTAGCTGAGATGTCCATTCCTTGGAACTGTCTTGAATATTTTCCACTCGTGACTGAAGAATGATAGACCTCAAATTGTTTGGAAATGGCCTTATAACCCTTCCCAGATTGATGGGCTGCAAAAATTGCTTCTCTAAGATCATTGCTGATGTCTTACCTCCTTGGCATTGTGTTAACACAAACCTGTGAGTTTCAGACCAGCAAACTGCCACAACTGCTGTTTTTATAGACGTGCTCACACTTGCTGATGATCAGTTAATCAAGTGCATTCGATGAGCAGCACCTGGCTGCTACTGACCCTCTTAAGTTCTTTGGAAGCAGTAAGAGTGTACTTAGCTTTACTTTGCTTCTCCATTTTGGCTTCATTTTTGTTTAATAAATAATGACATGGTGGAATCTGTTTTTTTTTTTCTTCTTTTTTTCCAATAATTCTTTTTTTCCAATAATTCAATAATTCTATTTCTATTATGTCCTGATACGTACACCCCTAGAACTGAAAGAGGGTGTACTTTCTTTTTCCTATGACTGTATATATTAATGATTTAGTATACAACAAGATATAACAGACCAGCCGGTATAATAACAAACTTACTGACAAATTAATAAGCCACGTCAAACAAGACAATATTTATTTATTTATTTATTTCATCATTTGTTTAATTTCTATTTTATTTTATTTTATTTTTTTTTAAATCAACACACTATGAATATTATTATCACACCTTTGTTTCTACATTGTAAATAGCAACATTGTGATTTGATAAAATTATAAAATGACAATACAGAAGGAGTTCTGTTTTCTGAAGCGATTATTGCAGACAACGCGGATAATAAATAGGCCTATAATAAAAACAACTGGATTACTAAGGAATCGTTACACGCATGGCTTCGATCACACGCTATCGAGGAAATGAAACAGACCTGATATACTGTGCTGTAAATCTAACACGGTGAACTTAGAAAACTGTCCTGCTTCACTTTTCCCTTTGTGTTAATGAACAGAATCTTTCACAAAGGGAAAAATGAAGAAAGCTGTGATTTCTTAGCCAGTGTAAATGATTCTGTCTGATGATGTGAAACGGGAGGGACTTTCCTCTTAACATGTGTCTTAACTCATCCTTTGTGTTTGTAACAGTTGACTTCTTCAGGAATCCCGGGCACATCTGGGCTGATCTCTGATTGTTTTGGAGACCAGTTTGGACAAGCTGCTGAATGAGAGCCCTGAGCTGAGAGCGGGTGATTTAGCGCTGGTTCAGGCTGACAGAGGCTCGTACACGTGGAAGTGAATCCCTTTAGAGCAGGTGATCTTCATCACGGCTCCGTTGAGGCTCTCGTCTGTTATAAGGCGCATCATTCCCTCGGCGATCAGAGATGGCCTAGGAACACGCACGCATCAGATAAGCGACCTTTGGGTGATCAGAATTCACATCACATCCAACACAATCCACGTGATTGCGTGAGTAATACGTGGAAAAACAGAAAGGACATAACATGACCAAATACACGTTTTTCCACATGTACTGTATCATGTAACTGCACATGAAAAACAATCAAACCATGCACAAAAATAAAAATACATGCACTACATGGGACATCTGTAATGCAAAAGAAAATCAAATAAATAAAATTGTAAGAAAATCACATGACCTACATGTGAAATATTTACATGAAAATAAATGAATCGTGTAGAAAAACAAAAACATGCATACCAGGAAAACATAATAGAAAAAATAAACACACACACACACAAAAAAACACCCCCCAAAATTCAGAGAAATCCCACATGTGAAAACACAGTTCCCTCCAAAAGTATTGAAACAGCAAGGTCAATTCTTTTGTTTTTGCCAGACACTGAAGACATTTGAGTCTGAGATTAAAAGCTTTCAGTCCCTGATATTCACTTCTAGACTTCTTAAACAGCTCAGAACACGGCACCTTTGGTTGCAGACCATCCAGTTTTAAAGTAAATATAGGTACATTAATGGGCTTAGGATACAACCTTGAGGGACTCCTTTAAAGTCACAAGGTCTGCTACTCAGAGACTCTTATGGAAGATGATGATGTTTGGACATCCTGTAATATGATATAATATCCTGATGTGTATGTATGGTACTGTATGGTCTGGCAGTTGCTCTGCCTACAACCTCAAGGCTCTCCAGAAAGTGGTAAGAACTCAGCACAGGTAAGTGTCTCTCTGCCATACAGGACAACTACTGGACATGGTGTCTAATGAAAGCTCATCTCATACTTGTGTGACTGAGTAAGAGATCAGTTGTCCAGAATGCCATCTGACAAACACTATCAGAGCGACCGGCTCAGGAACAGCTTTATACCCTGTAGGTCACTTCATCTCCATTATCAGTGTCATTGAGACACTTTAAATACGTTTCCATCAACACATGGTCCCTTTACACCAGGGGTCACCAGCCCTGTTCCTTTAGATCTAGCTTCTTGCATGATTCTTCTATAACTCTAACACACCTCTGTTAGTTGATCAATAACTTCTTAACTCTTTATAGGGCAAGAAATGAAGATTTTGGTAACTTCAACAGATATCCAAAATGGCCTTATGGAACCATATGGATTTGAATAAATAAATGTCCCTTTAAGTATTTTTCTTACTTTTTTTTTTCACTTTTTGAAAAAAAAAAATAAATTCCCATACATCGGCGAGGAACCATATCTGTAAACTACGTACACGGTAACTTTATTGACCTTGACTTGCAAAATAAAAATGAAAAACTTTCCAAGTAATTCATTTAGTGTCCTATAAAGGGTTAAGGCACTGACTGGATGGTCAAGTCTCCAGTGAGGTTGATCTTTAGGAACATCGAGTTAAACCTTATTTTAGTGCAATACGTTATGCTGTTTACACCATTTTGTTCATTTTTCCCCTCATTGTGTATATTGTTAGTACTTTGTTGTATTCTCATGATTAGTATGCGAATGCGAATGAGAATTCTGGGAGCATTTTCTTGTGGTTTGTGAAACACACTACAGATGGAACACTGAAACCTGAATGTTTTACTCAGAAAGCTAGCTGACGATGGATGAACATTACATTACGTAATTACATTATGTTTGGTTTGTCCTTTTTGCTCATGTAAATGCAGCTCTGTTTTAATTAAGAAGGCGTTTGGTTTCAGGACGAGTGACTGCTTCATAATCACCGTATCAGAATGAGTCACTAACTTGTTAAGAACAAGTTCTTTTAACAGAAACAAGAGCAGCGACGCTGAGATAATGGCTAATGTTCGAACGTGAGTATCACTTAATGCTGGAGGAAAAAGCGCACAGTGAGTACCAAAGGCAGCGACGTGTCATTCCATTAGAGCTCGGGAAACAGCCTGTAAACATACTCACTTAAGAACCCCGAACTTGTCCATCTTCTGCTTGAAATCATCTTTATACTTGATGAACTTGCCCATGGTCTCTTCGCGCTCGACGCTGAGGAGGAGCTGGGTGTCCACGAAGGCCGGACACAGGACATTGATCCTCACCCCGTAATTGCAATGCTCTGACGCGTCCTGTCCGAAACAAAAAGTTCAGCCTGAGTGCACACGTAGCGCAAAGAATGAGTCAACATTCGGGAGGTTTTTTTATTTTTTCATTTCCTGACATCAAGAGTTCATTTTCAAGTAGCACTAAGTGTGACTTGCAATATGTCTTTTTGATGCATTTTGATGAGTAGTAGATATATATAGCTAACTAGCTAAGCACAGTCTAAAAAACTAATCAGTGTGAATATTATTATTTTATTTAATTTTTTTTTTTTAACCTTACGTCACATTCAACCTCGCTTTCTTCTAGCTATGTATACTCACCAGAAGCTTCTTCTTTTAATTTTATTAATTATCTAACATTTGATGTGTATTTCTGAAGCTGTTTGTTTAGCAGGATTAGCTGTACGCTGCCTGGATGAACTAGACATACTGTAAGCGGCTGTTTTTTAGCTTCTCGGGCAAACATACCTGAACTAACTTTAAGCTTTAATACTTTAACATGTAAGGGAAGCTTATGGCTAGCAGCTAAATCGCACCGATGATATCGTTCGAGGGAAGTGTGTGATGATACGGGTTTGCAGTTTGCACAAGGCTAATCTGGTAGCTATAATCATTCTTTGCTACCTTTGTGTCTCCAAGTGCAAAACTAGACAAATGACATGATTCGTCTGAATCACATGAAGTTTTCAGAATGGTAATATTCAGCTTTGGACATAGATTGGATGGACAGCAACATCTCGGCTGAACGAGTACACTTAGACGGTAGATGGGAAAACTATTGTGACACGTCCTGTTTCGGTAATCTTTCGAACAATATACTTCCCCTCACAGCTCAGAAGCGAGTAACATCTAAGTCAGACAAGTGGCCACTTGCAGAACATGAGGGGGAGGAGACAACCAAAGTGGAATTTAAACTAGGACCACTCTCGCGAACGTGCATCAGTGTTTGTGTTGTTGTCTCACCATGTTAGCTTAATAACTGACTAGCAAAGGAATCCTAAGTCTTTGTCCAAGAACCTTTAAAATTTCAATTATTTCAAGGTTTATACCTAATTAGCCTTGTCCACCAGAACCGGAAAAAGAAATTGCATCAGATCTCTGATTTCAGGAAGTCTACGTCTCTTCTGACTCATACCCTCACTCCTCCAAGATCTCATTTAGTAAATTTACCTTGACCTTAAATGGTAATGGAATGGTCCTTTGGGGAATCCCTTTAAGACGAAATATGTGGTCAAGTCAACAAGGGTGTGTTGAAATGAGTACTGAAATAGAACCCTACAGTTGTTTATATCTTCTAGCTGATTGTAATCCAGTCGTTTGGCTGTAGATTTTATTCCAAGCGGTGTAAGGAAGCAACGTGTCGAGTAGGTGAACGTGGGCTGATTCACTCACCGCCAGTGATCTGGAGAAGCCGATCACGCCGTGTTTGGTGGCCGTGTACACCGGCTGATAAGGGGAATGAAGGAATGCTGTACGAAAACAAACAACGGAAACGTGGTAATTTATTGCTTCCAGCCTTAAACATAGATAAACAGCTATAAACACAGTACAGAACAAACTACAACCACGCCTGGATTTTACACACAGCAGAAAATGACTTGAACGTCCCACAACATTAAAGGCCAAACCCAATTCCCACCCTTGGCCCTACCACTAGGCCCCACCCCTCTGTTCTTCTATCTGAAAACGCTTTGTTTGGAGCACCATTGGGAGAGCTAGATGACCACTCGATCGCCAAAAGAAACAGATACCTACCCGACATGGAAGTGTACAAAACGGAAGGGTGGGGCCTAGTGGTAGGGCCAAGAGGGAGAATTGGGATTGGGCTTTAACATTGTTGGACATTCATGAAACAAGTTAGTTGCTCTTATCACTTAGTTCCTGTTATTATTCTTTCACCAGTCTCTCTTTTTTTATCTCTCATAAAGTCGATAAAAATAAAAATGGAACAATCCCAGCTTGTCATGTTACCACGATGTGTCAACTCCTGCACCCTAAACACCGTCCCAAATCTGAAAAAGTACTGACTCACACTGGAGCCTCCTTAATTTCACCATATCGACAACGATACGCTTTAACTACGTTTAGATCAGATGAAGCGACTAGAACACAAGTCCCTGATTAACACCCCCCCTGACCAATCGGAATCGAGAATTCAGCAGCACTGCGGCTTCCTTTACACCGTCCAGGTCAAATGCTTTCAACGTATCACTTGACACAGATCATTTGGCTCTTAAGTGACGTATGTGCACGCTACGCTCTTCCACATAACACATGGGGTGTTGTGACGTGCTCCGGGATGTTTAACGGTTTACATGGAACTGTCTTCAACTTCTAAGAACAACGTAGAAGAAGCAACAACCTGACAGGCTCTGTGAAGGATTCCCGGCGTCTTCGTCATGGAAAATAAACCCCCGGAGCTTCCAGGCCTGAGGATTTTTTCATCCGTCCCTTTTAAATCAGAGCATTAAAAATCCCCCCAGCTGCCGAGTGTGCTTAAACAAAAGCCATGCTCCAGAAACACAAATTGGCTAAGGATCATTTCCTGTGCTAAATAAATCTTCAGGCTTAGTACCACTTTTTATAGATCCACACAAACCCGACCAGCAGCTCTTTGGGTTTTTTTTTTTTTTTTTTCTTCCCCTCTCTCTACACTCTAATAAATTTCAGCGTTTCTTTCCATCGCTGTTATCACTTCACAGTTGTGTTCTTAATCCATCACCTCGAACCTCGAGGCCCTGACATGATAAACAACTTTATGACCGGCACCAACCCTTCAATTACCGACCGGGACGTGCAAAGACAGCGTTTGAAATTAAACAGCTTCCTGTGTGTTCTGGATGAGTGAATGCAAACACAGTGTTGACATGACTAATCCATGTGGGCACAATGGGACTCTCTGTTTCACGTGTTTTCCCTGCGAGTTCATATAACTTCAAACTCACCATTAGGTTGCGATAAAGAGGTAACTAAAGAATGAGGCAAAGTCAGAGGAACATGCTGTACGGCTGTTGCGTAAGTGCAGAAAGACACAATAATGACACCGCAAGGACTTTTCGACACAGCACTGAACAATTGAACCACAACTGAGGTCAAACTAAAGCATGCCTATTATTATTATTATTATTATTATTATTATTATTACCTTTTCCTTTACCTGAGACATATTTGCATCCAAGGTTTGCTTTTTTTTTTTTTTTTTTTTAAATATTTTAATAAATATTAATTTATTAATATTAAAGAGATTAATATTTCTAACAATTACAAACAGCACCTTTAATCACCTTTAATTCCTTTAATTCCCTCTTTACCTGGTCACTGACTTTTATTAGATGGGCTCCTCTACAGTTCTTATTCTTTCAATTTTCTGTTTTTTTTTATTTCAAATTCTTTCATTTTTTCCCACTTTGTGGGATTTATTTATTTATTTATTCTTATGTTCACAATAAATCGCATTCAGTAGAGCAGAATGCATCCATTAATCCATTACAAAAACATATACAAAGCGAATAAAAATCCCAATCACAAACGACAACAATGACTCCGCCTTCAGACTTTAAGCCACGCCTCCTGTATGAATCTGATTCAAAAGAAGTGATTCGGTTTCAAGATAGAGCCAATTTTGTCCATTTTTATAGAGAACGGTGTGTCTTGTTATGTAAGAAACAAACCAATTTAATTTGTGTGACAATCTAATAATCAGGTTTAGTCAATGAAAACTAATTAGATCTATTTTAAGCCCTTTTTTGTTGTTTTTTGTTGTTGTCGTCAGGGCCGACGTAGTTTCCCCTCCTTGGGTTCTGCATTAGATAACGATCTCTCCTTGCTTCACGTGATAAGACTAAAATTAAAATCGTGTTTTGATTTCAGGAATATATTAGTTTTTTTCCTAAAGCCACCTTTTTAACGTAACCGCAATGATTTTAAAGTTATGGCACCCCGTCATCACGGAATGATCCAACCCCAGCGCAATTAATCTCGTGATCAGATTTTAAGTTATTTATAAGAGAATCAATGATTAATTCAATGTTGAGGTAATTAGTAATGATTTACGATTGCAACTGTTGCGAGGTGTTTCGGTTTCGAGTGCTGTAATCAGCGTTGTTTTGTTAAAGCTTGCTTGCGGTAACTATGGTACAGATTGTGAGGTTTTGCTTTAAAATCCTGGTTAAACAAAGGATAAGTGATTGAAACGAAATAAGTAAACAAAATAAAACCCCTAGAGATAATCCACCTACCTGCATGATTTTAGGAGCTGGATGGAAACCGGAGCAAACACCCACACGGATACTTGGAGAACGAGTGACACGTGAGGATTGAGTCAAAGCCGTGGAGCTTGCGTGAATGTTGTGAGCCATTTTAGGTATTGTAAGTCGCATGTTATAATTTTATAGCTAAGACATTTTTTTAGAAGATGATCTGAGCATCATGGTGGTGAAAGCAAAGACTTCACATTTATTAATATACTAAAAACTGGACGTAATTTTTTATTTTGAAATGTTTGTCATATGTCACTTGACTTTATGCAGGGTGCAGTGTGTGTGTGTGTGTGTGTGTGTGTGTGTGTGTGTGGACTTAAGAGATTGTGAAAACTGAAACTCATCCACCAGTTTTGCCTATCACCGACTTTCACAGCACACACTCTGCAGTATTGCTGTCAGCCATCTGAAGGCCATTCGCTCGTGTATGAACGTGCCTGAAGCATGTTTAGATGGAATGATATGTTTTGTTTAACCAACTCTCGTCCCTCTGCGCAGAGAAGAAACGTAAAAAGACCAGAGACTAATCTTAACATTGACGGAATGCATGGTTTTAGTGCTTAGCTATGTTTACGAGCTGTGTGTGTGTGTGTGTGTGTGTGTGTGTGCGCGCACGCGAATTTCTGCAGTAAACACACAAACGGGAACTTTGGCGTCCCACAATCACACACTTCTGCTTTTGTTTGGAAACATGACGCATGCTTTAGCACATAGCACGCCGCTCACACAGGCGCCTCTTTACTGCTCAGCACACATTTTTTTATTCCTGTTACAGCTGTTACTTAATCACATACAGAAATCTCGTCCAGCTGAACGCGTCCTCATCTATCGTCAGAACAAATTCCTCACGCGGTGTTTTGCTTGTATAATATACACAGCCGTGCATCTGAAGAGTGTAAGAAAAGAGAAGAAAGCGCTCCTTCCAGCTCAGGGCTGCTGCCAAACTAAAACGTGACGAATGGAAGTGGAGTGATTTGCTTTTATTCCTTTCCATGCCGACTCTTCGAACTCCCTCCTGAACTCAAGGTCAGTCGACCTTGTAACATCCAAGGTGCTGTTACATAAAGCAGCTGGAAAGGCTTACGCGTGTCAAAATCAAATCATCCTCATCTTTACTGGCTCCGTTCCAATGGCTACCAGTGAAATAAAGAACCGAGTTAAAAGTACGTCTGGACTCTTATGGCTAAAAGTTTCTTTCATTATTCAGATATTTCAGATATTTCAGACCATGTCAAAAATCTTCCATTTGAGTCGTCTGACTATTTTTTTTTCTTTTTCCCATTACAAAGAAGAAAGTTTCTTTCTGGAATACTGCTCAGGGCTCAGTTAGTGATGTCACAAAACACCTTCGGACCAATCAGATCCAAAATGCAAATCAGTACAAGATGGCAATGTGATAACTGGTAGTCTTGCATGTCAGATATCTAGAAATTTTATTATATTTCGTAATTGTGGCTAAGAACAAACTTAATTCCTTTTTCTTTTCTTTTTTTTTTTTTTAAATAAATTATATTTTTAATGCCGGAAACAAGTGAAGAGATGTTTGGAAGATTGCAACCTTCAATCTTGTCTAGAAAAATACTCGAAGGACACCAGACACGCTGCGAGCGTCGGACGCTGAACTAGCTAGTCAACTTGGATGGTAAAGGATTATCAGATCTAACATGAATAAAAATCCCCCAGCAGAAAAGCTAATACAGGTACGCTGAAAGGATAAGGGTGGGCGGCATGAACGACGCACTTTGGTTTCTGGTAGCGGGTACTTTTTGCTAAAGTAATGGAACTTTAAATAAATAGAAAACAAGTTTGTGGGACTGTAGTCACTTCAGCCAGTCAACGAACTGGAGCAGTGGTTAATTCTTGCCACTGGTTGGTGCAAATCTCCCTCATTAATATTTATACACTAAGGGCTTTATAATTATTTTTTAATTTTTTTATTTTTTAGAAATATTGACAGCTCGGTCAATAGTTTGTTTAATCAGATTGCAACTTTCATGATTCTGAAGCTTGTGGCCAGAAAAGTGCACAGAAGGCTTTGTGTCTTGCGGAAGGACTATGTGTGGACCGAGACTACGCAACAAAGTCTCTGGGCCGAATGAGCGAGCTCTACAACGCTAAACATAACCATAGATATAGATGTAGACATAAGTTATAGGAAAATATCAAATAATCAGTAACCCTAAAACAGCACGACACCATGTCTTATGCTTCGCTGAACGTCATTTAGTTTAATAATGTTGACGAAAGCCATTTCTGTGTGATACAAGGTGGACAACAAGGACGATTTCCTTTCTAAAGTACAGTAAGACGCCTCGGATTATTCGATGTAAACAAAAACTTGACCTGACCTGCACTCCTAAACGCTCCTGATTAAGAGGCAGACTGTGATTATATCATTTACACTAATTGCACAAAATCAGTCTAGCGTTCGAGAAAGAAAACAAGGCAAGAAGGAGAACAACATGGCCTGACATGATAGAATCTCAGAGTTAATCATCTTTCTAGAATTAATTAACGGAGGCGGAAAGGAGGACGAGCGAGCCGCACTTCATCACCAGCGTCAGCTTCTTGAACGCTTCTTCTGCGCTGCTGCTGTTTATCTACAGTATGTGAAACCTGCAGCTGTCAGCAGTCTAATAAACCAAGAATGCTGAGGAAACAGCCAGGGCTTCCACTACACACACACACCCACAAACACACACAAACACACACATTGTCTGCAGTAAGCTAAAGTTCAAGCTGTGCCTGCATTCCAGGATCCTCGAACCTACATGGAGCCAAAACTCGGCGAGCACGACGCATATTCATCACTCATCATGTTTTAACACTCATCCTCCTCCTCCTCCTACTCCTACTCCTCCTTCTCCTTCTACTACTACACACACACATTTATTAAGTACAGAGATTTGTCTTGGAACTATTACCCAAGAATGCGTAATATCCATCTACAACACTCTATTACCAACAAACGTCTCTTGATTTGACATATTTGAGAATCCTGTACAAATACTTAAGACTTAATTAGTGGATTAAATGAAACCTTCACCCTGAAACACATTTCTACAACATGCTTGTGACGTTCATTTGTTGGCTGTGCCGTATTTTCCTCGTTGGCGCTTGTACAGTGTGTCATGCCGACGTCACGATAACATGCTGACGTTATTCCTAGCTCAGTTACAAGAATGTGAAGAATGTCCAAAAAGCAAAAGACTTGCTTTTCTCACACGGGTTTTCCAGCAGCGTTCAGTATCATACTAATGTGAATTCCGTTCAGGGCCAGTGGAGACGTTGCTGCAAACGCAGGACTCAGAGTCCCAGAATGCAATGCAGCTACACACGCCGGGTTACGGCAGAGACCTGATCGGTGCAGAAATTGTTGACGGG
>JAOVYU010000047.1:28646445-28659175 GCA_025674565.1 Synodontis membranacea
TTAGCTGTTATTCATTAGTCAATGTGTTATTAATCTTGATGATTAGTTTTACACACACACACGCGCACACACACACATACACACACACATACACACACACAGAGGCAAGATGACATTAATAATGACACAGCCTCACAAAATGAAGATGAGAGTCGACAGCGTACACAGTGCAGCGGCTCGTTTTGAGACGTACTTTTGTAAACCATGTTCATCTCAAAAACCACACAAAAGACCTGAAACTAGTCTGAAAAATTCAGTCACTGTAAACGGCACATTTCCTTCATTCTCTCAGTCTTTGCCTGAGAAACAAGGTCACTGTGGTGAGCATGCATTTCTGATATACAGACATTAACCACTCCATAATCCTCATTTCCTTCTCTTTATCTTCACAATATTACGTTACAACAGTCTGTAACATTACACATAAGACATTATTTGTGTTTACTGTGAGTAGATTGGATGTGGATGAAGACAGTAAGACAGACAGAAAAATGGCCTCTGTGTGTTCCAGCGTGACGCATGATGATTTCGGATCTATGGAACGTTGCTGCTCCATATTAATTCCCTTCATGACTATGGGTAATACATTAGCCAGGCTTTTTCCTATTATGTCTCTCTGTGCAGGATCGATATCAGTGTGGCTTTTGGGAGACAATACCAATTCAATTTAAGAGGGGGATGTTTCTGAGGAGGCCGAGGAGCGTTCTGAGTGACAGGTACTTCTCTTTACGGTTCCACAGAGACCCTGTACAGCCACCGTGAGACATCCAGTCTGTCAGCATCGTGTGAATCATTTGTCCGTTCTATGGGGAATGGGCCATGCTGATTCAGTGTCAGTCTCACACACCCACACCCACACACACACACACCCACACACACACACACACACACAAGCACTTTTTTCGAATACCCACTTGCCTAATTAATTCAGTGCAACACCTAAATCTAACCATAACCTCGGTAAAGGAAATGTAAGTTTTTTAACATTATTATTATTATTATTATTATTATTATTATTATTATTATTATTATTATTATTATTATTTCATCTTAGGCAGTCAAATGTGGGACATACACATACTCTATACATTTTAAAATCCATTATTAAAATAAAAAAGAAAGAAAATTAAAAGCTCTATTCACTACGCATAAACAATTTTTTCCCAATGATCAGCATAATTGGCATTTTTTTTTGTACGTTTTATAGTTCTGGTTCATCTACCCGAGTGTGAAATTTTGCATGCTCAGTAGCGCTTCCTTTGAGATTAGACGAGTCTGATCATTCTCTCTCATCAGCAAGGTGTTTCCACCCGCAGAACTACAGCTCACTCAGTGTTTTTTGTTTTTCGCACCATTCTGTATAAACTTTAGAGACTATATCTTGATTGGCTGATTGGATATGAGCAGGTGTTCCTATTAAAGTGGACAGTCAGTGTATGTTCTGCACTGCTTTCATAACTTTACATAACCAGGACTATTGAAAACCCTAAAAAAAAAAAAAAAAAAATTACATTCAACATTCTGTGACTGAAAGACGCCATGCCTTCCGCTACATTTCTAAGCTGATTTACTCATGGACAAACAATATTACTGTCAAAAGTCAAAGAATTAGAAATTTTTAAAAGGAAATGAATTCTCACTTTGATTATCAGAATCATCCGCACCACACTCTGCCTCATCACCTGAGCTAAATGTCACACACGGTGTGTAAACACTAGTCTCGTCATGGCGTCTTCGCTCTGCTGATCTCTGTTCATTCTAGCATCAGTGCAATAATGATAAGCACTGATCAATTCACTCGCTTCTGTTCTGTTGAATTCTTGTCATCAAATGCCCTTTAATAAGGTACGTTTTAATCTTTCGCTGCACAGAACTCTTTCTCTGTAGGCGCTCTTCTTGATCAGATCATGGCGTAATCACTGACTGGTTTATACAGTCTTGACTCAACATGACGACTGCAGAGAGATGCCAAGGCAAGGTAAGAGTGTAGCATATATAAAAACCATTCTGTCATCATTTCGGTGAAATTCTCTATGTAAACATTCTTATAATTGATATTTTTATTTTATTGGCAAAAAAAAAAAAAAAAACCTCCAAAAGGTCCAAATCGGAATTCATCTGTTAACATCTGCCAGTTGTCTCCAGAGCACCACACAATTACCCCGTAACATCTGGGCTTAATCACTAAAAGAGATTTCTGTTTTCTCTATTAAAGATGATTTTGACAGTTTTATTTCCTGAAGTCAAGAAGAAATGACAGGAAATGCAATGCTTTGGGTCAGTACATTTACTCTTCAGTTCGCTCATCCAAATGACTTTTAATGGAGGCAGGCTGGAACTAAGCAGTTGAGAGTTAATGGTCTTAGGCACCGGACACTGGCAATGCTGGGATATGAACTCGCAACCTTCATACCTGCAGCCCTTGAGCCATTACTTTCCCAGTACACACTAACTCATACTGGATCTGTTCTACAGCACTCAAGAGTTTGGAAAGTGCATTTGGAAAAAAAAAGGATTCAATAACGGCACTATAGTACTTGTTCCCAAATTATAGTGATCGGTGGAAAGACTGGGCAATGATTGCAATGATCCAGTGGTGTAATGATGGGGTCCTGACCTGTATTGTAGTGCTTGGTGCAGTATCTGAGATCAGACTCATCCTTCAGGATGAACTGAGGAAGCGTGAGCCCTTCAGCCACCTGCACTGGTCCTTTCTCCTGCCACTCAAAGATCAGATCGTTCATCGTGTAGCCAACTGCAGAGACAGGAGACAAAGTCTTCATCATACAGAGTCTTGCGTAAGGGTGAGTGTTCACAAAGTCACAAACTTTTCTGTCTCTGAGAACCAGTGTCCTCTGAGAACCAATTTTCCCTTCAGCTGCCTAGAGAAAAATCGCTGCAACCACAATGCACCGCCGTTTTTTTTCGTGAGCCTAGTCCGTGTTAAAAATTAGAAATTAAACCAAGAGGCAGCATTTCATGAAGCGCTCGGATGAAGCCAAAAGAAATCATCTGCAAAAGAAAAGCACTATATGGACACACCGCTGAAGTGCATTCCTGCGGACGCCCTTAGTGCTCGACCCTCTTGAACATTTACCAGACCTGGATTCAGTTGGGATTAGATGTCATGAATCTACACATAATAACCCACGGCAATGATACTGAACATTTCCTTTCTTTGTTTCAAATTCGGTTCATTTCTTCTAGTATAAAGACAGATTTCCAAAGTCTCCTCCACTGTATACAGCTACATGGGTCGACTCAATCTCATAATCACAAGGGTTACTGACAATACATCAGAGCATTCTTAGCGCTTTATTTGAATATTTATCTTCTCGTTTGTATATCAGCTTATCTTTCTCCTTGCTCTTATGCTACATTATGCTGCACTTGTGCTTCTTGATTGAAACACCAGAAGACTTCCTGCATAATAAAACAGCTCAAGGCCCAGAAATGAAGATGAATCGTGTCTCAAAGCACTAAATTGTGCCATCGCAAATATCCCCAAGGCTGACTGCAGTGGAACGGAGACGGGGTGTAAAAATGTTTAAATAAATCATAGCTGATGTAATTAGAAAGAATCTTGACGTGCTTTATTTAGCTCCAGCGCCCATTTAGACTGTGATTGAGGCAGCTGAGTGGAGAGATGGAGAATTACTTTGCATAAGTGCTTTATTCTCAACCGCTTCGCCAAAGTGCGCTTATTCTTTATCTCACTCCTCAGGAGGGCAACGCGCAAAAAAATTTAACCTCCAGGTGTTTGATATGTCATTTAAACAATAATGAATATCTGTCGAGGCTGGAAAAAAAAAATATGTCGTTGCAATTTTTTGTTTTATTACAGCGGTTTAAGCATCCTCTGTTAGGCTGCTTTACAGAAGACTGTGTAAGGAAAAAAAAACACCTTGGGGGTGTACTATTATAGGAAAATAATCAGTGGCATACTTTGCACTTTGATGTGCATGATGAGGTTACGCTCACCACCCTGATGATGATGATGATGATGATGATGATGATGATTCATTTCCCATCCTGAAGTTTGTTTTTTATTCCTCTTATACAACAGCCATTTGTCAACAAACAATAAATTGCTGTATTTTGACCCAAAAAAAAAAAATTATTTAAACTTCTCTGTCTAGAAGCATTATTGAGACTCCTTCCATAAATGTTTCAGAAAATGTCATCATATGGACATTTTTCTTTGTTGAATGCAGTCGGCCTGGCGTATTTATTGCGGTAGAAGAGTCAGTTTTGTTGTTGTCTTGAAAAGCAGGGTAGTTTGATTTAAAGTCACTATAATTTGAGCACCACTAATGGAAAACACATCTATATATCAAATTAATCCTTTGGTTTGTCAAAGGTCAAATTAGAAGCGGGGTTAATTTGCTTTCTCTGGTTATTGAACCTAGATATCAGCAGCCATGAATTAAAATGTTATTATCCAGGGCGTGGAATCTGCTTGTCCCAGGAATCTGAGATACGGATTTTTTTTCCCCCACTACATGCTCCTAACTCCACTTTTTTTTTTTTTTTTTTTAATCTAACTATAAATTATGCTTAACTGTCTTCTTTTTATTTATACCCTCTTGCAGCAACAGCCAGTCAGTTGTATTATGTAATGAATCCAGTCTCTGTAGTATGGACCCTTTTAATTCAGCCAGGATGAGCTGTCATGTCATGCATTAGGCTGCTATAAAATATGCAGTTATGCAGACAGATCCTCAGTGACAGGGTTCTTCCGTTAAAAGCCCTTGTCACTGAACACAGCGAACGTCCTGGTAGTGATTGAATGAATTATTGCCACGCGGCGCCGCATCCTCCTGTGAGGAAATGAGCACTCGATGTGACTTACTGCATACATCAACCACAGACTTCACTAAACTTTAGGCTCTTACATAACCGAGCCTGGGAGAACCTGCTCACCTAACACCCATGCTGTCTTTATTTTAAACTATTTTCTTCAGCGAACCATGAAAAATAAATATATACTGTATATAAGGATCCTAAATGGGCTGAAATCCTTTCTAACTAATGGTGTTTATTACAGTCACGCACTTTCATTAATTCCATATGTTTTTTTTGTTGTTGTTGTTATTAGTCTCATTTCTTGTGTTATAAAACAGATCTGTTGAGTTCTCGATTCTGATTTGGTCAGACGAACAGTTTGCTATATTTGCAGCGCTGACGGTAGTGCAGGACGAGATCTTTATTTACCGTTTATGGAAGGAGTCTCCAGCGTCAGAACGATGTAACAGTCGGAGATTAAAGAGTAAACTTGGTGTGCAGTTATTCCACAGCACTGATTAAAAAAAAAAGTACATAAAATAGTAATCGCAGCTATATGGGTGTGGTATAAAAGGAATGACACTTCGTAAAGTTCCAAAAACAGGACTCATGGTGTAACTATCAGATATTTACATTTACATTTAAGGCATTAAGCAGATGCTCTCATCCAGAGCGACGTACAAGGTGCTTTGAAGTCAAGAACATTTCCACACTAATAAGTGAATATTATACCAATAAGTGCCTACTAAAAAAGAAGCTAGTGCAATACAGGTGTACATTTTATTTATTTATTTTATTTTTTTATTTATATAGTGTGCTAGTCTTGTTTCACAGTATGGTAAGAATAAAAGAATGCTAAAACCACGAATCTGAGCTTCTGGGAGGTTAAATACAGGCCCAGAGGTTCAGCCATGTTCAACCTTAATGGCATCAAAGCATCCTCAAGATAACCTCATGCATTACAACCAGGACTTCCATGACATGTTACGGGTAAAATAAAACAAAAATGGGGGGAAAAAATACATAGTTTGTGCTAGACGATGAGAGTAAGGGATTATGCAAAACCCTACGTAAGAGGAAAAGGATGGAAATCCCAGTTTACTCACAGCTCTCCAGCTGCATGATGCACGTCTGGACATCCATGGGGAAATTCTTCAGGTCCATCGGACACGAAAGTGTCAGGGTCAGTCTAGAAACAGGGGAAAAAAAAGAAGAAGAAGAAAAAAAAAAGAATTATGCAGCTTTTATATTTATAGAAGCTCTAACAGTAGACTGGAGGATAGAGTATAGTCCACATTGTAAGCAAAATAAATAAATAAATAAATAAATAAATAAATAAATAAAATGAAATCCACAGAATATCCTGTGAATTTGTACGCTGGGTATTAAGGCTTCATGTGCTTCAAAGAAGAGCTTTAAAGCTTAGTGTTTTTAAAGGGGCCATGCACTGGTTCTGGTTCTTTTCCTTCTTTTTCTTTTCCCTTCTTCACTAAAACTGTTCAAGCAGAGAAACCCATAGCATAACCGCCAACACTTACAATTCAGTTTGGTTGTTTTACGGGTTTTATTTTTTACCCCTGATTAAAGATCTGATTTACGCAAAAGGTCTCTCAAACTGCATAAAAGAAAAGAAACAAAATCAGAAGGTTTTTTTTTTATTATTATTTGAAATTTTCACCCACTCTGACATTGTCCGATCTCCGTTCGCAACTTCCCAGATATTCCAGAAGTAAGGTTTAACTGCACATGATCTGCTATCTCGCTACTGGTACAGTATGGCAGCATGTTTTAATTGGACTTAAATCTAGTGTGGGAGTTTATAATTGAATATTGAATACTTGACATGTTATTTTATTAATGAGTGACTTTATGAAGATTACCGTTTGAGGTCCCAAAACTACTGTTTGTTTAACTGGAGGACTGGCAGCTAAAAGCCATATAATAGGTCATAATAGGTCATGATGACAGTAATCATCAGTAATCAGTAGTCTATGTCAGTATTCCTCGTCATTACTCAGACTGAACCTGATCAGCACGATGGTGGCACTATAGCACATCTTTTTTTTTTTTTTTTGTATTTTTGCATGATCTGTAAGTCAAAGCATAGAAACCTTTTTTTGTCTCCTCTTTCTTTTGGTTTCTACAAAACAAAGTCGAATCTGTAAGTCTATTTTTAATCATGCCCAGCCATCAGCCCTTAAGGTTAAGATTTTCTACATTTTCAATGTTACTTATTTTTTTTTTTTTTTTTTTTACAAAAAATTGCAAAATTGTAAATTACTCATATCAAAATATGATTCATCAAAGTACAGTAGGATCCTCTAGCAGTTCTAACAGCAGAACATTCTTTCTACAAGGGACATTAACTACTGCTCAGTGAGTTCATTCCAACAATCATGGAGCATTGTCCACAGGTGTGATGCACTAATTGGCTGCTTCACCTTGACCTTTCAGTCCAATTAATCGCGGACTAGCTCTATCGGGTTCAGATCAGGTGACTGTGCTCTCCTGGTCACGAGTTTCAGCTTGTCTTCTTTCTCTTTCCCTTTAAAAATAGTTCTGGTCTGATCCGGAGGCGTGTTTGGGGTCGTTGTCCTGTTGTATCTGAAGTGTATGAAATAAATGTAGTAACAACCTGTGGTGTTCCAAAACTTTTGACTGGTAACGTACTGTAGCACCGAGCTACCGTTACGAAATGTGCAATATTTTTGGTCTACGCAACTTGGCAACAACTGAGCAGTGTTTGTAAAGGGTGCTTGGGGACCTGCTGTTATTTATTTATTTCATTATTTTGTCAAAGCCAGTTTTGAGCCAGGCATCTGCTGAGCAGAAGCCAGTAATGTGCGAGACAGGAAGGAGGAAGGGCAGCTGACAGCTGCAGATTGACCATATTTTAATTATACTCCATATTTCATCTCTTCTCTGGGGATCAGGCAGAGGAGTGTATGCAATGCAGTCTCATTTTTACCCTACACTCCTCGTCCTCTCTTAAAGATCTCCGTGTTACCTCGTACCGTGCCCCCAACCGCACAATCCTCCGGTCTGACTGACCTTCTGATTCATCTTGATGCAAGTTCTGCTTGGAGCTTCTGCACTTATCACTCACCACCTTCCACTATGGATATTTCCACATGGATCCAGTAAAGATTTACACTTGCCAGGAACAGTTTACATACTGTAAAAGCTTCACCATTATTTCAGTGGATAATTGCACCTGGGTCCTGCAGTTTAACACAATAGAACTGCTGCTGGCATCATTAAGACTGTCCTTTACTCATCCCAAGATTCTTAAACCCAATCTCTTCATGCTGAACATCTCATCTACGACTGCACACTGTAATGATTTATAATACAATCCCATTTTTCAGTATCACCCAGGAAAGGACAAATTCCCTTATGGGTTTTTTATTTTGCAGGAAAATAAATCTACACAATAAATGTTTACAAGGACTGTATTCATGAGACCATTCTCAAGTCCAAGTTCAAGTCAAGACCAAGTCTTAAAAGGTTCGGGTCAAAACCCAAATAACTATTTGGAACATCTCACAAGCATTTTGTAGCAAGAAAACCACTCAGAACAGTTTTCCTGGACATAAATTAAATGCATACGTTAATATTTGGTCAATCTATTAGAGCTGAACCTTTTTACAGGCTATATGACTTTTTTTTATTGAGGTTTGGATGAAATCCATTCCGACAAGCTAATAGCTATATAAACCGAATCGTTAATATTATGTCTTTGATATTGGTGGGTGGTGAATAAATACAAAATAAATAAATAATTAAATCTCTGACCTTCTAGGTATGCTTCACTAACCCTATTTTGAAAACCACAATCAGGAAGAAGAAAATAAAAACCCACTGTTGCAATATTGTATCTTCCTGCTTCCATCAGGACTCATGAAGAAAGCCAACTGCAACCTTTCAATCTCACTGCTCACAGCTCACAAAAGTCTGCGATTGGTTAACATCGTCTGACTGACAGGCGAAAAGGAGTTCACCATCCCTCCCGCCCTGAAAGCATGGCCAGTCTGACTTCCTAGGACGCCTGGCTATGGACGGGTTTAGCGTCACTAGGACATGAATCTGTGACCAAAGATAACAAGCTCTCTTCTTTTGCACCACTTAGCGAGATCATTAAAACGTCTTGTTTCGATCGATTATCTTGACTTCATGAAAAGACAAATTTGGATTGACCTTCAGGACCGGACTCACCTTATAGAATAAAGGACATTGCCGTTCTTGAATATCCTCAGCAGCTTGTTGTCGGTGGTGACTTCATGAAAGTGTGCACCTTTTTCGTTGGCGAAGAAGAGATCCGGCTTCCAGATGGAGTCTAACATGGAGGGGTCGAGGTCAAGAGAGTCATCCGGGTACTCGCTGTAGGCCAGGCGTGGATCGTTCCACTGCTGCCGCAGGAAGATGTTCACTCTGTAATCCTGAGAGGAAACACACGGCTTAATGTCAATCAACGCCAAGAGTCACAGAATGGATGAATCCAGAGAATGAATGATAAACCATTACAGAATTTTACAAATTCCCAGATGAAACCGAAATGTTTGAGTTTGCTTCGTCTCCTCGGATCACTAACTGTGTAATACATGATGCGTCATGTAAAATACACCTAGAATTTAATATTTACTACAATTGAATCTGTGTGTTTTTTCCAAATCTATTACTAATCTCAGTATCGTAATGAACATTTTGGAGATAAGCACACGCATCTCTTTTCAAATCAATCATTTCCAAACACCATTTCCAAACACGATTTTTGGTTTGCTTTTGGTCAACAGTGTACGCAATACTTGTCAGTCACTTCAGGTCAGTGAAGGTCAAAGTCATGCTGTTTGTCTTGATGCTAATACAGGTTGACTGAAGGTCACAAGTCTGATATCCAGCACAGCATACGGAATCGACATATTAGTACAGAATACTGATCAACCCCTCGAATGCGTCTCTGCGAATGAGCTGTTACTATAGAAACAATAACCTGTAGAATGAGTGCATTTACAGTATATAAACCTGGTTCTGCAGTCTAGAACACTCAGATGCACGGAGACATGACTGGACAACACACACGTTCCTATTGCCAGGTTATAGTCTGTTATTCCTCTGCTAGATGTCATATATTTTGTTTATTTAACAATTATGTCTCAATTATCAAGTATTATCATCAGATATGAAACCAAATTTCAGACTCACATTCATATAGCCTTTCATTTTACTGACTTATTGCTGGAACAAGTCAAGCGTTAAGAGTTAATACATTATGAAAATCATTAGTAAACGCCATGACTGGTATTAAAAAAAAAACAAGAAAAAAAAACCATGGTATTACTGTAGCTCCATGTGAAGAAGAGACACAAAAATGCCAGATTTGTGGTCTAAGTGGCATTGAAACCTGTAAGTGTGTCTGAGAAGAAATCCAATTAAGAGTGTGTGCAAAGACGGAGAGGAAGATTTCAACTCATCAACAACTGATCTCATGTCCCTAAATCCTGGATTACACTCGCTTCCGTCTCCACATTCAGATCATGGCTGCCACACATATCCTGGGCTTATTTGGAGCATCACTTGTGGATGTCCTCAGATGTGGATGTACCGACGTAAATGGTGGGGGCAGTATTGCACAGCGTGGCAGTGTGTACGCAAGCGAGCGTTGTGTCTCAACGGCTACGTTCACATTACAAGCCTCATTGTTCCATTCTGATTTTGTGCTCAGATCAGATTTGTCTGTCTCGATGGTTCAGATTTGTAATTACAAGTGACCTGTATCTAACAGTAACATGAACGCTGTCCTCTGTCCTCTGAAATAACATGTCTTTGCACGAGTCATCGGCGGTAACAAGAAACATTTACGAGACAACCTATGGTATTAATCGGACAAAATGGGGGCTCTAGTAGCTAATACAGTATATAAACATCACATTTTGCTCTGGTGGACAGCAAAGACTTCATCAGCTGTATGCTGTGTTCTGAAAAATTGTGCTACCTTTAAAAAAAAAAAAGCTAAAGTAGCTCAAATAAATGCGAACAATAGCACAAAATAAATTCGATCCTAGCTGTATCCTTTAACCGAACTCTAACCCTACATTCTTAAGTTTAAACCTAAGACATGCCACATGAAGTCCAGCCTGAGCATTCATGTTCTCATTCATTTTGCATGGCCACGAATCAGATACGTATCAGACGTAGCACCACGTGAAACTGTTGGCCAGCAGGGATCTTTTTTTTAATCTGATGATCAGTCTTGTGGATGGATGGGTAGGCGTGAACAATGATGCAAGGTTTCATGTCAAGTTTAAACCAGGCCTCATCCTCAGAATAATAAAGTGTTTTTCTGTTTAAAACCACAAAAACAAATGCCTCCTCAGATAAAAATCTGTTTATCAAACGAGAGTTCATTTCTACTGACTGTCGCCTTGCGGTTCTAATGATCTGCTAGTTCTAATCCAAACAGCTATCACAATCCTTTACAATGATTAGTGCTATTGATCCTGAATCTGCCCAGGTGAGCGGCAAGGAAGCTGAACTTTTCATATACGTCTAGTCTAATCAGACTTCTTAACACTTTTTTTTTTTTTTACCTTGTTTGACTGTAATAGGATAAAGAGTAGCTTTTGTAACTCTCCACTATGTCCTTATTAAATTTGTCTTTTCGCAATGCTCAGCTAATTTGTATTTGATTCTTTAGTTCCAGTTTTTTGCTGAACAATAGTTAATTTGACCAGCATTATTGCCGGTTCCCAATCCCTGCTTACGAAAACCCCAAATCTCATGTAACGCTACTCGTTTCTCTGATGTCGTTCAGGAAGCCTCTCTGCCGTGTTGTAAAAATCATCATCAACATCACTATTCACGTCGTTCCATCAAAGAGCACGGCACCTTCAGCGCACTCAGCCAATTAAATCAAGCTGGCTCTTAGTGAATCTATTCAGCTGAACTTTTGACCTTTAATCAGAAACTTTACCCAGAGTAACCACGACCCGGTCCTCATTAACACTCTGTAGCGCTGAGATCTGAGCCGAGCGGCTCAGATTTAATATCTTTTATTGAATTCTCAGCGCCGTAGCAGACTTGCAGAGGCGTTTCGGAGATTTCCAGGACATTCCAGGAGGACAACGGATAGTCAGGGCTGATCTGGTTTAGACATCGATCTACGCGCTCAGGAGACGTTTCTGTGCAATTAAACAGCATGTTGAAATGTCAGGCTTGACAAGAACCAATAAATCTTTCACCAGTGCGTTCATAATTTTGCCAAATAACTCCAATGAGACAGCAGACGAGATTACCACAAGCAACAAAGTGGACACCAGTTCAGCTTCATTTCTTCATTGCTAGCCTTGCTCATGATTCCTAGTGCTGGACAAATCAAAAAAAGATCAGTAAAGTCAATCTATATGCAACCGTATTGAAGCACATTCTTCAATAGTGTCCATGTCACAAATAGAAATTGTCTTTTTAAGCCACAGATGAAGGATAGATTGATATTAACACACTTGTTTCTATAGTAAGAGCTCGTACAAAGGGATTTGTACACCAGATGCTCCACATAACTGAAGACTAAAAATAAACAAGATATTTCGTTAGGGGAAGATTCTATAATGTTAATGTAGGGAGTCTCGGGTGTCAGCGCTTTGTAACAGTTATGATGCTTTGCATAGTTTCCCAAGCTCAGGAAAGGAAAGGACGGAGAGCCTTTTTTATTTTATTTATTTATTAATTTTTTTTTTTTTTTTTAGGTTTTTATGTATCTGTTATATGACGAGCTTAATTTTTTGAGAGAGGGAGAAAAATAGACGCTGGTGAAGGAAATGTTTATCACATTTATTGCCACAACATTAAACGGCCACGATATAGGATTCATCCACCTGAATGCCCAACGCTCTCTTAACACCCCTCAAACCCCGCCCCCCCCCGCCCCCCCCCGCCCTTTCCAAGCATG
>JAOVYU010000047.1:28696723-28707252 GCA_025674565.1 Synodontis membranacea
CTACCCTGGGGGTGCCCGATCTCGCCTGTTCTCGGAAGCTAAGCAGTGGCGGGCCTGGTTAGTACTTGGATGGGAGATATCCAGAGAATACCGGGTGCTGTACAAAGACCCAGCCACAAGGGGGTGCACACCCTGGTGCATAAATGGGGAGGGTTGTGTCAGGAAGGGCATCCAGTGTAAAAACTCTGCCAAACCAAACATGTAAAGCGGACCCAGTAAAAGACGGAACAAACGCCAGGAGGGAGAGAGAGAGAGAGAGAGAGATTGAAACTAAAATCCAGTGACTGAGCTTCACTAAAACATCAGCCACAAGCATCCCACTCTTCAGACTGCTTACACTCTACACATGTCTCACTTTCCCCACACACACACACCTCACTTTCCTCACGAGGGACATTGTTTGTTTTTCTGTTTGTGGTAAAGAGTCAGCGCAATCTCGGTGATGCCATAGCTATCACAGATGACAGGAGAGGGCATCCGGGGGGTGAAACCTGCACCAAATTGAACATGCAGCCAATGATCCGCTGTTGCAACCCCTAACGGGAGCAGCCAAAAGCAAGGGTGGATGGAGGATAGATGGTAAAGGGGCAGCTTATTCTGGGAAAATACATTTCTTGTTAATTGTGTGCGTGTCTACATGGTATAAAAGGAATATCACATTTATCATAGATTATTATTATTATTATTATTATAGAACATATATAGAGCATATATAATTACAGAATATGCAGTTATAGTCATCACACCCCACCATTCTTCATTATTTTATGGCACAGTGTGTTTTATTCCTTACATATTTAACTCCGCAGTGTATCTGTATATCAGCTGAGAGGATATGAAATCCTTGCACCGTAACTACGTTCATAGGCTTAATGAGATTCTCTTTTTTGTCGATATACTGTACATATAAATCTACTAACGGTATAATGAAATGATCTTTACATACTGTATTCTACACCTTGCTATCAATATCTGAGAACTGCCGAGATACCGATAGATATAATTCCGTCCATCCTAATCAGGAAGCTGTGTTGAACTTCCCTCACTCATCAGCGCACTAATCACCTCCAGGGTCACACCAAGACAACATTCTAATTAGAATCTCATCCAAATACGTTAATTTTACTGCTTTCTGGCTTCTAGAAGGGGAAAAAAGCATCCAAAGACAATTGCTTAATGTAGATGTACGAACATTTGCTTAGCGGCTCAGTGGTTGATGAATGATGATGTTCCATGTGACATCCGTCATCCAAGAGAAGTGAAATTTTCTGATTCTGTGTTCCCAAAACCTGTACATACGATTGTTTATTTATTATTTCTTCTCATTTTTTATCTTTAACAAGTAACACTTACAGTAATAACTATCAAAATTAAGCAACAGGTTCAGACATGAATGAGCATCAGGACTATCTTATGTCTTCCTCGAAGCGTTCTAAAGGACACTTATCAACTCTTTTGTTTACAGTTTGATAGCCGGACGTTGAGTGAAAATAATCCTGCACATTTTCCTCACAATTCTCTAGTGAGAATCTGGTGAAGCAGCAAAGATCAAGCTGCTATTCTGGCTAGGGAATAATACGGCTCACCAAATGGAGATAGAGTTGAAGTTACTTCTTCCCTAGAGAGAGAGCGGAGGAGGAGGAGGAGGAGGAACTGAAAGCATAGAAGATGAAAGGCTGAAAATGATGTGAACACAAAAAAATGGTTCAAGTTCTAAAGTTTAAAGGCTAACATTGTTTTTTTTTTTTTTTCTACTGAGATTCCCTGAGAGACATGACAGATCATGAGAGGTATGCTGATATCATTGGAGCTGGTATGCAGGAATACAATGTGTTGCATGAGATTTCACACCTATGTGCGGTTCTTTGCGAAACTGATGCCACAAAGTTGAAAGCACATGTTTGTATAGAATGTCTTTGAATGCTTTAACATTAAATCTTCCTTTCAGTGGAATAAACCGGTTCCAGTGTGACAGTGTTCCTGTGCACATAGCAAGCTCCATGAATGCATGGTTTGCTCAGGTTGGAGTAGAAGAACTTCAGTGTCCTGCACAGAGCCCTGATCTCAACCCCAATGCACACCTTTGGGATGAACTGGAATGCCGAACGCACCCCAGGCTTCCTCACCCGACATCAGTGCCTAACCTCACAAATGCTCTTGCAGCTGAAAGAACACAAATGCCCACAGCCACGCGCCAAACTCTAGAGGAAAGCCTTCCCAGAAAAGCGGAACTTATATCAACAAAGGGGGATAAATCTGGAATGGCATGTTCAAAAGGCAGGTATGAGTGTTATGGTCAGGTGTGCACAAGAAGAAGGAAAAAAGCCTTCGTTTGTCACATATACATTACACCACAGTGAAATACTTTTCCTTGTATTTTCCTGCTTGTTAGGAATCTGGGATTAGATCCAAGGTCAGCCATGATACAGTATCCCTGAAATAGAAAGGGTTAAGGACCTTACTCGAGGGCCCAACGGTGGCAGTTTGGTGGTGCTGAGGCTTGAACCTTCAACTTTCTGATCAGTAACCCAGAGCCTCAACCGTTGGCCATATAGTGTAGAGATGAAGCATAATGCTGAAGATGATGCTCCCACTACCATGCTTTTCTGCTTAGATCAACAGTGTCATCCACAATGGTCCCAGGTACTGTATGTATTGACTGGTCCCAGATACAATGCCTGCATTCATACTCTTTCTGCCTCTCCTCTTCAGTAGTAGTGATTGAGTTTTTCACAAGGGCACACCATAATTTCCAGTCCATAGCATGACATTCCCATGTACTGTCAATCATGGACGTGTTCTTCATGCGCCGCACATCTTTGTAGCACAGCTTCTTTCCATCATATAACCCACCATACGAGGCTGCTTTTGGCAAATGTTTGTCTGGATTTCTTCAGACGAGGCCAGGACGGAACAGCTGAAAGGCTGTAATGATGGATTCTACACTGACTGTCTCAGCATGTATGATCACCTCAACATCTGGTTTCTTCTCTTGCCACTTGATGTGCAATATTTGTTGCAGATGTCAAAGCTGTATCCTAGTCTGTCTTGTACACTGTCATTGTTTCAGGTGAGTAAAGCAGAGCCGGTAGGACAGCACTATTGAGCACTTTAGTCTTGATCGTTTTGTTTTAATGTCATGATGAGACCACAGTCCCTTCTGAAGAGCAGCAAAGGTGCTGATCGGAACTCTAAACATCCTTTAAACTTCCAGGTCTGATAAGTTGGTGATAGTCATAGCACTTCTTTAATGATAAAGACATGCCTGGGAAGAAAGTTTGCTCTTGAACGACTGCATCCTTCAAGTTTGAGCAAGTATTTATTTATTTATTTTTTTTTTTTTTTAAGGAAAAAAACGAGAGAATTATTTTGTGCTGCATTCATATCAGAATTTTATCTCAATACAGTGTTTTCTATGTTGCTTGTGGGTGACAACTGACTATAATAAAACCGTAAAAAAAAATAATTATACTCAACAGAAAATAATAATGCAAAGTTTAAGAATAGAATAGGTTGAAAGTACAAACATTATAATCATATAAAAGCAAAGTAAAAGAAACATGTGAGTGAAAGTAAGAGAGGAATAAAAGATAGTTTAAGGCTAAAGTGGAAAAAAAAAGGTTTTTAGATTATTATTGATTTAATTATTTAATTTATTTCATTTTACCAGTGATGGAATAATGATGCTTCTCATCTTATCCCCGGAAATGTGTTCAGGAATATAACCATCACCTGGACTTATTCTGGATGAGGAATTCCTCTTCCTTCTACATGGCAAGGCTATTCCGATAATTCTCTGGCATGTTCTCTCTCTCTCTCTCTCTCTCTCTCTCTCTCTCTCTCCCTCTCTCTCTCTCAAACACACACACACACACACACACATTGGGAAAAAAGACAATAGGATCAAAGGCAATTTTCCAGTCGGTGATTTTCAATTTATTTCATGCATTTGTCCAGCGCCACTAATCTCCTTAAACCCCAGTTCACTATCTGATATCTGACTCCTCTTAGCTTTTCTCAACAGATACCATCAGCTTTTGTCTTTCACACTACTACTGGGTACAACAGGCGCTCCACACAAACTGATTAAAAATGTATAATCATTTATAGGGAGACATTTTTCTTTAAGATGTTTATTTAAAATTTATTAAAGGAGTCTCCACTATCAGCACTTTGTAAAAGTTAGAGGTAAAATTCTTAACTTTTCCATCATCTTCAGGACAGGGGAGTGTCTTTAGGGTCTTATTAACAGGCTTGCTGAGTAACGGAATATTTACGGAACAACAATAATAATAATAATAACAAAAAATTATCTTCTCGTCGAAAAAATTAAGATTCAACTCTTTGGAGTCGATTCCACACACTGAAAATGATTCGTCTCGCGTGCACAGGGAGCGAACAAAATGAATTCAGCATCTGAGAGTTTCAGTGAGCAAAACAGGCAGCTGATATTGACTTTATATTTACTCTGTACTTGTCTGTTCGAAGTCTGAACAAATCAGGGGTTGAAATACAGATATACAGTATACGGTACAGTTGCAAAAAAAGCATAGTAAGCAATTAAAACAATTATAACAGTGAACAATGTACATAACACTGTCACACTGTCTCATTCGGTTGACGTATTTTCATACTGTGACATTATCTGATAAATGTTATTAATGCTGTAATTAGTGCTATTTAATTTAGATAAATTAAAAATAAATAATGTTTATTAAAAAAGAAAAATTGCATACATTTTTAAAAAATAGAACTAATTGAATAATCAAAGGAAAAAAAAATAGACAGATTTGATTATCAAAATAATCGGTAGTTGCAGTCCTAAATAAGAATGATATACAGTACTGCATGCACATGTGCACACATTACAACACTTCACCAGTCTCACAGCACCACTCTGGTCTCGGGTGAAATAATAGCTAATCATACAGTCCCCAGTTCATTATCATGGACTCTGGTGAAAAATTGCCTTCACTGGGTGGAAAATTTGACAATATTCTGCAGAATAGAGGAACAGCATGACAGGTTCTCCCTCCCAGCTGTGAAAATGCGGTCATCATCCACGTACGTGTTATTGAGTCAATCCAAAAGTTATCGGTTACATTACTGTAATTTTGGGGTGATTAGATTAACGTTCCTAAATGCAGAAATTTTTAGCAGAAATTACTAATTGTATTGGAATGCATTATTACAGTAACGCTCCCAACCCTGCTTATTAACATCAACAGAGAGAAAAAAATAAAAGAGTCTGCTGAGGGAACGACTGTTTACAGCTCCTAGAACATAAGTGGTGACGGGAACTAAGTTGTTTTCTGGTGTCTCACATCATGAAGTGTAAGTATTAGTTAATTCTTTATCCAATATAATCATAATCATTGGCAAGTCGGTGTATTATAAGAGGAATAAAAACTCTCCGTATCACGCTGATAATCAGATTTGTATTTCCTCACACCAATCCGTTACTTTTTTCCCTGTAACCGCACGATGCGGAGTTTTATTCCTTACATAGCACCTCAGTTTGCTCTGCTTCGCTGCATAAGAAAAGAGAAAGGAATTACTGTATAGCTGTTTGAAATAGTTTTCATTTTGCAGGTTTGACAGGTTTTCGGTTTTCTTTTTGCAACATCGTGCACTATTTTGTCTCTACAGCACGTCGTGTTCATGACACTTAACGGCACGTGGCCTTGCTTTGTGCACCATACACACACACGTTACTGTACACATCATTTCTCCACACTCAACCGTTCATCAACTAAAACACTGACATGCAACATGATGTGTCTGTTTGCTAAACTCCTCCACGGAGGCAGCTGTGGAACCATAATTGATTTTCCCCCAGGATGCCATTACATAAACTCTAAATATAACTGCCATTCAGTTCAAACAGTGCCTCCGCACTTACGGACATTCACACGTGTTCGCTCAAATGAAATGAAATGAAGATCTGATGCACTGATAAGTTGTACAGCAAAACCCCCAGGGCGGTTATACTTTTTTTTTTCTTCTTTCCTTCTCTCTCACTCTCTCACTCACTCTCTCAGTCAGTAGGACTGTCATTTTCACCAGCATTTTATGAATATAGCACATCTCCAGAATAAACCTCATGGCTCATTTTCATACTCTTAGTCTTTCATGCCCCCCCCCACCCCACATTTCATACTTGCTGACCCATTTTCTTCTTATATAATAAATCTGTTAATCTTCCAGTCATTCATGTGAGTTGATATAAACTCTCGACAAGTTCAGCAAACCCTAATGGAGTTCATTTAATACTACTTTGGTCCTAGACTAAGTGTTCTGTCTGGAAAATTGAGGTTGAGGGAAAATTAACCTTTTTTGATGCTGGGAAAATGATCCAATCAGAACAGGGCTTACTGTAAGCATGGCTTATGGAGCTAGCAGTTCTCTCAATTACATTTATCCATCTGGCAGATAATTTTATCCAAAGTGACTTCTCGTTAAGGCAGAACCTCATCAATATAATAAAGAGGCACTATAATGGCTTGTTTAAGGCCGGGGATTTTAACCAACAACTTTCCAGTAGCACGATAGTCTGCTTTAGGAATTCTACAAAGCATTTATGATGTCATACTCACATATAAAAAACACATCGACTGATTCCTGACATCATCTACTGCTGGAACGCTTTAGTACAAGATCCACGAATAAGCATATATTTTTCCCCACAGGGTACGACAATGGTTGCACCAATGGAACAAAACTGGCTGTCCTCTCTCTCTCTCTCTCTCTCTCTCTCTCTCTCTAGCGTCAATCAAAGTGCCAATCATGTGGATCTGTGAGCTCATTTATGAGGAAGACTGCAGATAGCTCTTTGTCCTTCACTGGCCTGTGTGAAAATGTGTATTTGATTGGCTTTACATATCTTAGGCCTTGATCAGACTTTGCACACGTGAGGACCGCATGTGATCGGATTTCATACATCATTAGAATGTCTTAGAATGCATTTGTTTTCAGGCAGAAATATCCTGGAACTCCTGTCTCACCTACAGTACCTGTAGGAGCAGTTTGAAACATTTTGATCACATCGGCTAAGGAAACTAAATGGACAGAAGAGGCTACGAAAGACAGCCGTGTTCATATCTGCTGTTACAGAGTCGCCTTTATTCATTTGCCTATTGGTGGAGAACTCGTCTGTTCTGCAATGATTGCGAGTTTTCCAGCCAAGGCTATGAGACAGTCGCTTAGGCGATCCTTTGATGCTGTCTGAGACACTTTTGTGTTCAACTACAAATACAACGTGAAAGTGAAGGTGAAGTGATTCCTTGTCATTATTGACACACCATGGCACACAGTGCACAGGAACAAAATTGGACCTCTGCATTTATTCCATATGTGAATCACGGCACACAGCAGCTATTTTCAGCGCCTGGGGAGCAGTGCTTGCCGGCGGCACTTTGCTCAGGGTACCTCTGTGGTACCTTACTGGTTGTGGGATTTGAACCTGCAATCTTTCGATTATAGGGGCGCTTCCCTAACCGCTAGGCCACCATCTGCCCCGTTTTATGAATACGTGTCTCCGTCCACATGTGATCAGATCACAAAGTGATACAAACTGGACCCTGTTCACACCTGTACTTAGTGATGCACAACCATACACTAAGGATGAATGTCAATGCCAGGTGTGAACAGAGCCTTAGAGGAAGTAACTCTCACACTAGTGCTAGCTGGTTGCTGAGAAGTTACAGGTGACCAATATGGGCAAGAATAAGGGAAAAAAAAATACAATAATGCATATTCCAATGAACCTCAAAGAATGCAAGTATTTTTTTTTTTTTATAAGAGTGAGAGCTAACAGAAACAGCTAGGCTAGTTAGCAAAAAGTTTGCTCACCAGATTAAAATGTACCAATAGAAACTTCTAAGTAATGCTTAAAACCTCGGAAACTTTTCAAAGTTGTAAAACCTCTCCAAAGAGCATTCGATCTGAGCTGCTCGGTTTTCCAGCGCAATAACAGCTGCATTATTAAATAGTTTCATGGTTTACAATGAACACATGGAGAGGTGTTGCTAATTCAGCTCGTCCGAATGCATAAAACATCTTGATGAGCTTTTATTGCCTCTTTATTGCAGTGATAGGGAGGTTTCAATGGCTGCATTTGTAGTAAATGAATAATTTATCCTGCAGAAGGATCATTTTGCTTGGTTAAAAAAGAAACACACAATAAATAAATAAATAAATAAATAAATAAATAAATAAATAAATAAACACATCCAGAATCAGAGCTCTTGGAGCTGTGGTGTTTATTGTAATGGAATTACTGTATGACTTTAATGTTTCTATTATAGAGGGGGGAAAAAATAAGAGAAATCATAACAGCATTCACTTTTATGACAGTGCTGTTCATTGAATGCCTGAACACACATTACCCCTGAATATTACACTGAATATTGCACTGTACTTATAAATGTACCTTCAAAGATTGTTCTACTCCTATAATGGGCGTCTCCCTTTAGGCTTCTTATACTCCTGACAAATACAATCAAAAAGATAGTAATGAAATATGTATCATGATTGAGTTATTTAATTCAGCTCAGTGTGTCATGTGATGTGTGTGTGGTTGGTGTGATGCTGCAACAGCACGTCCTGATGTGTGTTATTACGTACCCTCACACCACAGCACATCTGTATACAAGAACAACACATTAACCACACATTAATCCATTAGTTACGTTCCTGGTTTCTTCTGTTCTCGCTGTGCCACTTAATAATAATAATAATAATAATAATAATAATAATAATAATAATAATAATAACAACAACAACAATAGTAATAATAATTTTTTTTGTTGTTGTTTTGTTATTGTTTGTTGTTCATTTATTATTATTATTATTATTATTATTATTATTATTATTATTATTATTATTACTACTACATTTAATGATCTGGAAAGTCTACTTACGTCAATGCAATAATAAACTGCAATTTTTCTTTGCCTAGCAAGCTAGCATTTGTGGTAGCATCTGTATCCGTGAGCATGTTAGATCTTTTTGAATTCATTGTAGCCTTCATTTATTCATGTGATTGGTAAGGGTATAGATCTGCCCTGGTAAGGATTAGCTAACAGAATAAAAAGAGAATAAATACTGCACTCTGATGAAGTTCTGATTGAAATGTCAGGTGTTAACATCTGAAGAAAGCAGTGTTGTGCTTTAAATCCCTGTCGATTAGGAAACTCGTTCGCACCTTCAGGCATTTTGTACCTGTCGGGAATCAATAAACAAGCTTTGCATTAACATGCAATGTGCAGCTGTGCCATCATTTTTCGTGATTTCCAAGAACAGATTCAAAAGCTGGCTAGCTTTCACATCAAAATGGCCTCTAGATCCATCACTTTTACACTGCCTGCGAGCACTCGTGTTAACTCTACAGGAGTTCATTAAACACTAATTTATTCCTGCTGACTTCCTTCTCCTTTTCTGGCCTTGCACGAGAATTGAGAGAATACTTAGTGGAATGCTCCTGCATGAGGCTCACTTCTGCTCTGCAGGAGTTCATTTGACACTCATTTAATACACTGATCTTTCTCTGATCACGAGCATCATTAATTACAAACAGCCATCCCACAATAATGCCAGCACGTGAGCTTGGATGACCTCTGTTAGAGTTCGCTTAATGCTAATTAGTTTGCGTTGCATTCCTATTAATAATGTGCATCCGGGGATATTCAGTGATTTAAGTAAAACATAAAACAGCGTCAAAACACCTTCTGACCAAATTTCAACATCAGAATTCAACATCAGTATGGAATATATCCCTCACAATGTGAACAATTTCTCTTGGGGAAATATTTATACTGATCTAAAGTTGCTAACCGGTTCCTATTATTTCTCCTTCGCAGTTCGCTGTGTGGTATGCAATCATATTTTAGTGCCTATTAACCTAAATACAGCATTTTGTGCAGGAACACTGATAGGTAGATTAATCTACTGCGAAAAACGTATGAAAATGAACCTATGCTAATTAACATGTGGTCTGTGCAGTACTGTACTAATGCTTTCCTATTCATTTCCTTTTCCTAACATCTATTCTGAAAGATGTTCATTTCCAGATGACGGGATTAACTAACAGAAATTGCGTCTGTCACTCTGAGTAGGTTTAATTCCTGTGCGATAGAAAAAAAATTATATATATATATATATATTAATAATTAGTCCTAGGCATCTAGGAACAGTATGTAGTTCTGAAGTCATTACTGCATGGATGCCATTTTGGCTGAAGGCTCCAAATCATTTTTCGTTTCCACCAATATATTCATAATAATGTGCCTTGCCAGATAACATGTTCGTGATGTACAGTACTGTGCAAAAGTCTTAGGCATCCTATTTTTTGTGTACAAATAGTGTTATAAATCACATTTTATGAATTCTGCTAAACAATTCATATTCCCAAACATTACTTTTCATAATAATAATAATAATAATAATAATAATAATAATAATAATAATAATAATTGTAAGCATAAAAATGTTTGTATATCAGTAAAGAAAGCAACATATGTAAGAGACCA
>JAOVYU010000047.1:28731301-28741699 GCA_025674565.1 Synodontis membranacea
TCAGTCTCAGTGAAGGAGGCGTGGCCTCTGCTTGTGTCAGTCTCAGTGAAGGAGGCGTGGCCTCTGCTTGTCTCAGTCTCAGTGAAGGAGGCGTGGCCTCTGCTTGTCTCAGTCTCAGTGAAGGAGGTATTTCTTCTCTTTCTGTCAGTTCCAGTAAACGACCAAATTAAGGGGTCACTTAATTTGAAGGCGGTGTGGCTTATGAATGCTTCGTTCCCAGTGAAGTAGGTGTGGCCTTTCTGTGCAGGTCTCAGTGAAGGAGGCCAGGTCTTACTTGTCTGCTGTAAATGCCATTTGATGGCCATTGAAACAGCAACATGCCCCTTTGTTTTTGTGAGTAAAGGAACACAGCACTTTTGTACAACCAGAGGTGAAATGTGTTTAGGTGCTGGGATGAGGAAGATGAGAGCAAAGCGCTTTTCACTTCTGTCTTCTGTCTTGTGTAACACTTCTTTACCAAACAGAGCTTCTGCTTGAAACTTTTGCCAACTCTCATCTGCTTCAATGTGGTTCTGCTTTATCTATGCTAATATGATTGCTGGTTTATTTGTGAGCTTCCACTTTATGATTGGAATAAATTAAAAAACAACAAAAAACACACATCTATTCTTTATGAGAGACATTGTAATTTAGCACGCCCCACCCAGCATGGTGCAAAATACACACTCATGGTGCCCTTATTTCATCATCTACTTTTTTTTTTTTTAAAGCCTCCCACATTTCATTGTGTGGACAGACACTTGAGAGAAATGAAAGGAAGAAATAAATGAGAACTGCATCCAATATGGGCACTCAGACAGAAAGAAGCAATAACATGCCCTGAGGCAGTGACGCCGGTTGTGCACTTTTATTCCTAATCTTACTGAAGTGTATGAGAGGCTTATGCTCCCTCATGGCCCTTTTGTTTTCCAGGAATATTCGCCCCTTCCATTAAAAAGCATAAACCTTCTAGAAAATGGTTTTAGAAGTGAATTACTGCACACCTGTAATGCTATTTTAGAAACCATCACTATTATTTGGTTTATGAGGCATTTAAGGTTGTCCTGACTGTAATAATAGTAACGACTCAGCTCAAACTTGGTAGAAAACAAGCAAAAATAACCTTAAAGAATGCCTATAATTATCAACACTGACTTTTATGTAATTGGAGTCATTACAGTATGCACTTATTGTCTTTTATAAGGGCTTTTAAATATACTGTATGACTCAGTTCAATTTCATTTGTATACAGCTTTTATGTCACAAAGCAGTTTTACAAAAATTAACAAGCCAAACACTGGGTCGTATTCAGAGTTACCAACTTACCAATATTTACATTAAAATTTATGCGGACAAATATACAGAATCAGATTACACACATGTTTAAAACTGATTTTCTGTGAGCCGTGTTCAGATCTTGGAAATGAAAATGCAAATAAACTGAACGTAGCTCACGTCTTCAGAGTTGTCTGATTTTCCTCAAGTAGAAGTGTCTGAATACGATCCAATATAACTGAATAGAAAATGCGTGGCCAAGAAGGAAAGGGCGTTTTTCTTTGCTGTAAAGTGTAATGCCTTGACACAACTCGGAAAACTGTGTGTAAATCTCACACAACTTCTGAATAGCATTCAAGCCTGTAGTTACATGCTCGTAGTATAGTGTCAATTGAAATGAAGAAAACGTACATTTCAATTACTTTCCCTTTCGACATGCTCCCCTTCTGCAAATCAACACCACTGATCAAAGCAGTGCAGTAGGGTCTTCTTCTGAGAGTTGTCTCAGAAGCGGCATCTTTCTCTTCTTCACTTCTCGAACAGACCCGAAATGAATTCCCTTCAGATGAAGAATCTGATTATAAGGAAAAGCAAAAAGTGACGTGGTGCTAGAACAGGTGAGTACGGGGGGGTGGCCAAGTACTCTGATGTGTTTGTGGGTTAAAAACTGCTTCATTGAAAGCGCTGTGTGCGTGCTGGCGTGTTGTCCTGATGAAGGAGGAAACCATTTTCTGTTTTTTTAGACCCTTTTTCACAAAGTTTCCAGAACTTTTTTTTTGTAGTACTGTTAGTTCACTGTTACTCCATCAGGAACCCAGTTCTCCAATAATTACACCCTTAATGTCAAAAAGCAATTAACGTGGCCTTGAACTTGGACTTGGGCTCTGAGGCTTTCTTCATCCAGTTTTATCTCAGGATTATACTGATCTGGATTGCTCAGTCTGCTTTAGTTGTTATAGTTGTGTACTTATTGATAGCGTGCAATACATCAATTCTGTAACTATGGCATATGTGTAAAAATCTTAATACACAGCTCACTCATACAGTATGTATGAATGAATGGTCCAGATAAATATTAGGCAATTTTTTTAGCAATCATTTTAATGTTTACTACAGTATATAAACCTTCTCACTGTCTTTCTTGGTATTGAAGCTGATATACTGTAAATGTACATTTCCTTCTTTATTAAACACAATTTTTTGCAAATATTTTACTAGTGTGTAATATGTGTTAAAACTTGATGAAGTCCGAAAAATAAATAAAACAGCATTCTCTGTCTATTTTGAATGTTAGATTTAATAAACATTGGTCTTTCGTTTTAATGAGACGCATGAAACGCAATGAAGAGAGACAATGAAATTTGTTTCATTTTGCACCACATTATGATTTACCCAGCATGAATGACTGTTGTGTGGGGAAATTACTACATCCGTGGGGCAGGTATTACATTTGAAGAAACCACTTTTTGTTTTTTTTGTTTTTTTTTTTACATGGTGAGACAAAACTAAGCCCTTCACCGTCTAATTCTGGAAGGAGTTCACTATGAGATCTAAAACGATTCATCATTGCTGCTATAAAAATGTTGCTTTCATATTAGATATTTATGACACATTCGCATATCAGATTCTGGAGGAGCTCACTTCCAGACGCATTAGTCCGTTTGAAATGTATACTTTTGATTTGTTTGCTTTTTAATTTGATATAGTTTCACAACGCACCTAATAAAATTAACCAAAAAAAAGGTTGTCTGAGGGTTGTGTAGGGGTGAAAAGGTGCTTATAATCCTTTTTTCTTTTCATTCACTGCAGTGAAATAACAGTCAATAACGTTCATTTTTGAAAATAACTGATTCGTGTTAATAGAAAGAAAATTGTGAAAAATAAAAGCAAATGTTCAAATAAATCACATTCATGCCCACGATGACTATAAGTAAATTTCTGTACACTTGAAACTGTACACTTGAAAAATTTGTACGTTTAAATAAATGAATGAACTAAAAATTTATTTTGGACTAAAAATTTACTAAATTAAGAAACCGAGAGAACAACAATTTGAAAATAAGCTGCATGTAAAAAAAATAAAATAAAATAAAAAAATCTGCCATTATTTACATCCAAAGTTTTTCAGACTTTTTTATAACTGAGACTTTTTTTCTCTTCTCTCAGATCTCTTAAAATAAACGCAAGCTTCTATTCTTCTTCCCAGCCCTAGCACTTCGTGATCATACGTGATGTTTGTTCAGATCCCATCGCTCGTTGGCTGCAGGCGACTAACAAGCTGACGGAGAATCATTAGAGACACATAAGCTCGTGAATCATTTGATATTTATTCCTCTTTATTACGGACATGCTGTGAGATCCAGACTTCACTGTCGATAGCACTCTGTTCAGCTCATTCTCTCTGAAAAATACACGCTATGAACTTTCCATTATCATATTTCACTAAGCCTGTAGCTACACTCCTCCTACATCTATCTTCCCACTGAAGGCCAATTAACACGCCGAGCGAGGAACGCGTTCATCACGCCATCTTTTACCACTGGACGAATTAAAAGATGAATGAGACGTGACTCTGGCTCGCTTTCAGCAGAGGAGGCGTGTTCATTTCTTTTTTTGCAGAGAGAGCAGGTGCTTGGTTTGCATTGAGGCTGCCATCATTTTCACTTTTATTATCCAAGTCTAATCACGTGTGACAGGAAACCTCTGAGGAATTAATCAAAAGAGAATTTCTAACCTACAGAATATGTATTCAAGATTAACTTCATAATAATGTCCTGAATTATTTACTTAAGAGACAAAATGAAATTAAATAAAGAAAAAAAAACAGCATTTTCAGCTAGTATGATTTCTCTAATCTGATTGGTCAGTTGTATATATTAATGGACACACTTTAATACATTGTCGTTTCCATAGTAACAATTAATTCATAATGACTTGTATGGTGGACACTCCATTTAAACTAATTTTCTTTTATAGAAAAGTTTAATCATTTAAGAAGACCCCCCCCCCCCCCCCAATTAATTAACTCACTGATATGGTGAAGTTAACATTTACGGAAGGAGTCTCCATTGTCAGTGCTTTGTAACAGTCAGACATAAAGCTGTAAAAAAAAATTTCTTTTCGCTTTGTGGTTTCTCTGTAAGAAGATTTGCAGAGTTTTTTTTTTTTTAATGTTTTTGGGTGTTTTTTTTGTAATAATAATAATAATAATAATAATTAAAAAATACAACTGCCGTAAATTAAGTAAGAACAGGAACTAGCTCATTTTCTGGGTGTTCTACAACATTAAATATAACTATAAATTGATAAAAAAAAATATATACGGTTTATTTATTATTTGTGATGTTAATTAAAGTGGTAATCCTAACAGCACCCTTACAGTGATAACCCATCACACCATCCTGTTATTATTGATTATTCTCTGACTTCATGCTAACTTCCTGTTTCAAAAGGAAATACACCAATGTACAGCGAATCTAATCACAACGCATTCCTTTAAATAGATACACAGTCTTAATGCTAATACAGTAGGTGTATCTATCTGTGCTGTATGCTACAAGAAAATATACCTTTTCTAAATAATATACTGTATCCAAAGCACATTTGAGTCACACTTTACTTAAGCGGAGTGCTCATAAGGCTACATAATGCCTACACAAGCTTTTTATGAGAGCTGTTTTAAAGACCCTGACATCACAATTAACCAAAAACGATATGACTGTGGCACCTTTTAGAAGAAACCTTTATAGAACCTTATTTATGTCCGAGTTGTCAGGAAGGGATTAGTTAGGCATTAATGAAGCCTTATGAATACATGACGTAAATAAAGTGTTAGCAAAGACCTTTTATGGACGGTGTCTCTGGTATTGGATTTGTGGAAAAGGTGTGATAAGGAACCAAAATACAACCACACAGTATATTAAAAAGTTTCATATTTCTAGCTAGTAAAAACTTTGAAAAGCTTGAATTTATAAGTGAAAAGTCACATCACTACATGTATATATGATCTCTGTGTCTAGCGCAGTGCTAATCTCAGTGTGACATTGTGTGATGGATGGCCTTCGTGTCCTCCTGCAGCTTCTATTTAAGATCCTCAGTCATTTCCATACAGTAACACTTACACCAAGTGTAAGTAATGCAGTCATCTTACTTTTGGCATATTTTATAAATAGTGTATTAAAAAAAAAAAATCGGCAGATTCGTTAGATATGCTGACATGACTGTTGATCTTTTTATTATTATTATTATTATTATTATTATTATTAGTAGTAGTAGTAGTAGTAGTAGTAGTAGTATTATTAGTAGTATTATTAGTATTATTATTAGTATTATTATTAGATAGTTCCTTTTAACACTCAAGGCCATAGTATAAAATAAATAATTGAATCAAAAGAAAGAAAGAAAGAAAGAAAGAAAGAAAGAATAATCATTGATATTAAGAATATGTTTAAGTCTGGATACACAATAATAATAATAATAATAATAATAAGAAGAAGAAGAAGAAGAAGAAGAAGAAGAAGAATAGTTGCATTTATTTGCACGTGCCATGTAACTCTAAGATCTGTAAGATCATTGTGCAGAATAAATAAGAACAAAAAATAAATAAATAAAACATTATATTATTATTATACTATTAATATTAAAATAAAACATTTTGTACTAAACTAGAAGCAAATGAACAAAAGCAAATAGATTAATAGATACATTTATTTATTTATTTATTTATCTATGCATAAAATCACAAACATTAATATGTTTATTTAACATTTATGGAAGGAGTCTCCAGTGTCAGCACTTTGTAACAGTCAGAGTTTAAGCTGCAAGATTTTTTTGCATCATCTTCAGGACAGATGAGTTTGCACTTTTAAACGTTCCACAAAAAGGACAGCGTGCCATTCTTTAATAAACAAACTGTAATCCTTGGCAAATTCCTGTGTTATAAGAGGATTTACAAACCTGGGAAAATATACTGATAAGGGAAAATAATCAACTTACTGTAGGCTCCATCACAACATTATTTTCCTATAACAACACAACATGGAGTGTTTTAAACCGTACTTTACTGTATCGAAATGTACCGTTTCAATACGCCTTAAAGAAACAGGAATTCCTCACTCCATCTTTCTGTGTCTAAAAGAACACAGAGGAAAGCACGGAGCTGAAGAGGGAAGCCGTGAGAAATGAAAGCATCATTCAGAATTTTTACAATGATCAATTTATTTTTTTTTTTTATAAATCCTACGTCACACGTATTCAGTTCCACGAGGCATTTCACATAGAAATCTCCTTTTCCCCACTGACACTGAGGAATGCATGTTATATCAGCACTATTATGTTGTGACTGGAACTAACGTGCTCAGACCTCGTCTCGGGAAGACGTGCAACTAACATTTAGTGAACTGAACCTTTAATCTGCAGTGTGTATTGACATTTTCCTCTGTGCGCTCAGCCTGTGGGAATATGGCTTCCTGCCAAACATCTCTCACTGCTTTCTCACTGACGGGATTGTCTTTGGCATTTTACGCCTACATATGATAAATGTGAAACAACGTCAGAGCCAGTGTGTCTGTCAGTCAGCTGCAGAGAGTGTGTGTGTGTGTGTTACATGTGAAGCCTGACTTCCTGTACAAATGTCATAATAATGCATCAAATGTTTCTAGATTAAATGTAGTGATGTGTCTATATAGTTCATCACTCCTGGAAAAAATTCATCAGAACTCAATATGAACAGAATTGATTGTGGTTCAGTCCCAGACATGTTCAGGCACAGGACACATTACAGGCGGAACCTTGTAAACAGCTGTCAATCACCGAAACACTAATGACATAACATCTTAAACATATCAGCACCACTCAGACGCTGCCCTTTTTTTTTTTTTTTTTTTTTTTTTTTACTTTTTTTGAAAGCTTTATGCATGCTCTAAATCCCAAAGAAAGGCATAATTCTAAACAGGACACCAGACCAACTGATCAAACAGAGAAAGCAGGACACACACTGATATATAAATCTATAACAGACACCTGTGTGTCCAGTATCTTATCTAATAAACACAAGCTGTTGGTGGGCTCCTAAATTACTGGGATAAAGAGAATGTGCCCTTTTTCAATTTCATTCATATTTTTACAAAAATTGTAAAGTTTTTTGGGTAAACCAATATGAGGGTGTAAAAAGAGCACAATTATAGATTAGACACTTCTTTACTTTGCATATACTAGTGTAGAAATATGTGCTCCCCGTCTAAACTCACACTAGTTCTGTCTTTTTAACCTTTTTTTATGAAATGTGCAAAAAAAAAAAGGGGGGGGGGGTTACACACTGCGGTTTCTTGTTACCATGACGAGCTGTATTTTTCTTTCTTTTTAAACTTGAACTTTATTCTCTAATGAATACAAATAGTAATTGTTGTCAAATTGCTGCAATAAAAGAGGAATGAATACACTTATGGACATGCTGGAGTAGGACAATAATCAAGGTTTAAGGATGACAATAGCAACTTCGCTTTATCCCACCATTCCGACATTGATTACTTCCTGTAGTGTTTATTCCTTCCTGATTGTAATTTCTCTCCCACGCATGTATAACTCTATAGTTATTAAAGAGATGTAAAGTGTGTGTATATGTGTGGGAGTCTTCAGAAGAGGAAATGAAAAAAGTCCTAGAGGTCAGACACACGCGTGCGCACACACACACACACACACACACACACACACACACACACACACACACACAGATCTAATTAAAGGTGAGGGGGGGGCAAGGCTGTAATAAATATTATTAATCAATGTGAATTAAACTCTGGCTCTCTTCGTCCTCGGGTCTTCTCTTATTCACAAATTCATTTCCTCCTCATGACTATTCACAGCCGGGGCGTTTGGGGATCACAGCCAGAATAATGCAGCAAAACATTAACATACATTAAGCTTTGGGATTATAAAATGACTGCCATCACTGTACACAACATCAACATCGAACACTTAACAAACACGACAATAGCCACCTTAGACATTTCAGTGATCAGCAGTTTTAATATTATTATTGGAAGTGGAGGTCGAAAGTCTTTTCCTCTGCCTGTTGACCCTCTCGATAGAGACACGTGTACTTACTGGAAGTTATAAAGCGGAAAATATACTGCAAAAGCATTTAAATAAATAATAATTAAAAAAAGGTTTCCTGTTACCTGAGATATTGTTTAAAAAGCAGAAATGACTGAAGCCTGGTCCATTTTTTCCATACTGAGATGGACAAATCATTGAGCACATGGGAACTCAGGAAAATGACTTGGAACTTCAAAAGAATTCTGAGTTCAGTGGTTTACAGCATTAAACCCACAGTGGGTGTCGCCTAAGCCAGAAGCGCAGAGTGTGAGAATCCTGGCTATCATGGTGTGAGAATTCTGGTTTTGGCAGGTCTTCAACCTCAGCTCCATCACTCCAGTCTTAACTAGGGATCTACATTTGTTAATTTATCCTAAACGATCTTTGCAGAAAAAATACATTAAAAGCTGTAGTAGTAGGTGGGAATTTACTGTCACCATCTCTCTCTCTCTCTCTCTCTCTCTCTCTCTCTCTCTCTCTCATGCTCTTTTTGCATTCATTAGTGTTCACTCATTTGTCCTTCCTCATTAGCGACACGGCGGTTCTTGCAGATCCCTGCCTTCAGGTCTGCTTATTAACACACACTCACTGACAATCACTCTCCCATTAAAGCTCACTAAATCCACTGGCTTTAAAATCAACCAATAAAGTTACACATGAAGCATCACTGAGCCTAAATTAGACAAGACGTTGGTGTCAGGAAGCTGCTGTGCGTGTAATGGAGTGCATCGGGAAATAGCTTTGTGCCTCCGAAAAAATTTACTACATTAAAACGCCCAGATTTATGTTCATGGTCTATGTTTTTATGCATGATTAACCAGAGGCTAGTGTATTATAACCAAGGGTGTTTTACAGGATGACAAAATTGCATAATGCTTTTCTTCCTACGGCACATAAAAGCTCCCAGACAAAAGTTTTTGAACCCCTGGAGTTCCTTATGTCTGATTAGAAAAGCAAAGTCACTCTAAAACGTATTAACTGCTCACTCTCGGATCCTAATGAGACTCTAAATGAGTACCTAATTAAAGAAAGAGCATATGGAGGTTAAAGCCATTAAGCCTACAGATAAAAGACTCATAGACAGCACTAGCATTAACTATATATATATATATGGTGTGTCTAAGGTACCTAATTAGAGTGGTACAGATTTTGACTAGATGCGTTACGGATTGGTCTCACAATGCTATGATCCAAAACTTGGTCAAGTTCGCAGGAAAAAATAGAGTAAAATGATTTTGAAAAAAAAAAACCCATGATAATCTTGAAAAATATTGAAAATGCAATACGGTGAAAATCAACAGTTTGCATGTTCTCCCCTTGCCTGCGTGGGTTTCCTCTTGGTGCTCCTGCTTCCTCCCACCTTCCAAAGACAACCTGGCAGCTCTAAATTGCCCATGGTTGTAAATGTAGTATGATCTCTGAAAGATTGGTGACCTGCCCAGGGTATACCCAGCCTTTCACCTGAAGTCAGCCGGGATTGGTTCCAGCTTCCACGTGACCCTGACAGATAATCAACATCATGGTGTCTGATGAACTTGTCCTGACCCAAAGTATCAAAGGAAAATGGAATCATATGGATGCATGTCCAAATTTAGCCTACTGGTGGTTCTAGAGGGCTTGAAAGGCATCCTCCAAAATTGTTGTGAAGGTAGCTGAGACTGTCCTCTATCACCGTGCCAAATTTGATAAAAAATTTTTATCAAATTTTTATCATTTTGATTCGAAGTGTTCTATGGGCTGCCAGAGACTCCCATGTGGAAGTATAACAAGAAAACAAATAAAAAAGAAGAAATAATAGCAGGAAGAAGAAGAAGAAGCTTTACACTGTTAGTGCTGTTGAGTTCATAATTCTCAAGTAGTGTTGGTTAATTTTCTTAATTAAGTTTTTTTATATAGCTTTACAGTGACAACTTACACAGGGACTTACAGCATATTGCGAATGTTCCACATAATCTGATGACCTGATGGACAAATTGAAATAATAATAATAATAATAATAATAATAATAATAATAATAATAATAATTATTATTATTATTATTATTATTAC
>JAOVYU010000047.1:28804425-28815296 GCA_025674565.1 Synodontis membranacea
AAAGTTATTTAGATTTTTACAACATTATTGTTGAAATACACAGTCCTGAAAAAGGGACGTTTCTTTTTTTGCTGAGTTTACATTTATATAGAAGTAACATTTTTCATTTGTATGAATGTTCACATTTGAATCAGTTAAAATTACTAAATCATATTGTATTTATCTGTGTCTGTATTTGTGACATCAACTGGAAGGGTTATTCTTTTAATGTATTTGGTTGCTTCCTAACAATATACATAATAATAAATATTGGATGGTGACCTGATGCTTTAAACTCTATTCGATCCATTCTAAGAATCCCGTGACACTACAGTGCTTTAGCAGACGTACATCCTTCTCCTGCAAAGATTATATAAAACCTTCCAGGAATACAGACAACGAAAACAGTTCATAAACGCTGCTGTAGAACTAATAAGTCGGATGCGGCAAGTAAACACAGAGTACAGAGAAGTGATCTGTAGTGAACAATAGGATTATCACACATTCAAGGTTACTCAAGACTTTGCCCACACACCTACTCCATCTCTCTGTTTTCACACTGGGAAACGGAGTGCAGAATGCACACTATTCTTCTCTCCGGTTATTTCCTGCACATGACCAAACGTTCCACAGTTAAAGAGTGGGCGGATCTGGAGATATGGTATGTCTGTCAGGTCAACAGAGACTCGCCCACGGGCTGAGACTCAGAGGCGCGATCGGTCGAGCTCAGGGTTTGTTTTTAGTCCAAAAAAAACAAAGCGAATGTTCAGCCATAGGAAGGGAAAAAGGCGAGGGGGAGAGTATAAACCCAACAAGATGGGCATCACTTCTGCTGGCTGTTTATTGTTCATTTTGGGAACCTAACACTGCACATATCGCACATATTTTTGGAAACCTTACACGAGGAAAATATGTGAGCTGCCAGGCGGCCTTGGCTGAAGGTTAGGTAGTCTGTTTTTGAGATTTTCGCCTCGTCATTTCATACAGAAAAGGAGGAGGAGGCATCCAGACTAATGCTGTTTCCTCTGGAAAGCTGTGGATTCCTCTGGACTCCTTAATAATATGTAATCTTCACCATTCAGTTCCAACTTGAGTCGCAGTGCTAGTCTTCTATTAGTCTGTGATCATCAAAAACAGGGAGAATTCGAAACTTTTTTCATTAGCAATTCTTCTTGAGCCTGTTTTTAGGCGGTGCGATTTAAACTTAGTGGTATAAAAAAAAAAAGACTACGTTCTGTTTACATCATCAGTCCGAGTGATCTGATATACAGTATCTCAGTATAAGACTGGTGTGCAGAGAAAACACTTTTTAAATGGTGATGAGTTTTCATAAATATCAGAGATATCATGGCTGGACATAAAAAAGAGGACATACTGTAAAATGTGCTTTCTTCAACACGAGCATGAGGCAATATGGATATTTTTGTAGCATGCATGGTAGCTTTTCATCTCATTCTATGAGGAGTCAGCCATGTATGCTGGTAATGTTACATTAATTACCATGAGCAAGGCAGTATTTTAGATAATCACTTGCTTTAACATGAACATTTTCACCTCTGATTAGATGCTACCTGCATTTCATTGGATTTGTACTTATACTCTGCTCAATGATAATAAAGCTGGATCTAATCTTATTTTATTCTGCGTTTTGAGATTGGCATCATCCTATGCCATCCTCTTATTTTTGGATTTTACATGAGCATCGTTTACAACAGCTCTGAGATTGTAATCAGTATTTTCAGATGTCATGTATTCGCTGAGAAAAAGATCAACGACAGGGTGGTAACATGAAGCCTTTTATTCCTCTTATACTAGAGCAATGACAACATTTTTATTTATTAAAGAGCAAAATGTTGGATTTGTTATCTGTTTATTTGATGTTGTGAAAGTGCACAGGACCTGTTATCTCTTACGTTATAGTACTGTAGCTATAAGAAGTTTTAATAATAATAATAATAATAATAATAAACTGCAGCTTGTCATGTCATGGAGAAAACACAGTGTAAACTGCTTTAAACTGACACGTTACTTATTTTGTTGATAGTTAACTTTTTCATCTTATTACCGCCACCAAGGAGGTTATGTTTTCAGCTGTTTGCTTGTCCAAATTTTGTTTTGGTAACTGGTCCCAAAAGTTTGTGGACACCTGACCATCACACTGATATATGGCTCTTCCTTAAACTGTTGCCACAAATTTGGAATCACACAAGGATGTCTAGGATGACAGTTCCCCTGGGCATAAAGCGACATATTTTGCCAAGGTTGGGATGGATGAACCTGAATTTCCTGCACAGAGCCTTTGGGATGAACTGGAATGCTGACTGCACCCTAGACCTCCACACCCAACATTAGTGCCTGACTTCACTAATGCACATGTAGATGAATGAGTACAAATCCCCAAAGCCACGCCCCAAAATCTACTGGAAAGCCTTCCCAGAAGAGTGGTGGTTATTTTAACAGCAAAGTTGGGACAAATCTGGAATAGGACGTTCAACAAGAGCATACTGATGAGATGGTATGGTGTCCACAAACCTATCTATCTATCTATCTATCTATCTATCTATCTATCTATCTATCTATCTATCCATCCATCCATCCATCCATCCATCCATCCAAGTTCTTATGTCCTGAAAATATCGGAAAACATAAAGTTACAGCTTTGTGTCTGACTGACACTGGAGTCTCCTTCCATAAAGGTTACATGTAAACGTCTCCGCGTGTCGCCCTGTGGCGGATTGGCGACCCGCCCAGGGTGTGGCCCCGCCTCTCGCCCGAAGTTGGCTGGATATTGGCGCCGGCTCCCCCCGCGACCCTGAACAGGATTGACCGGAAGAAGATGGATGGATGGATGGATGGATAAACATCTCCTTAAAGGAACCTGTACCATATCAATGTTTTTAAAAATTCATCTATGTGCAGCATTTTCCATACAAGTCCCTCTGTGAATGAGCTGTTGCTATAGAAATGATAACGTATTAGAACGAGGGCATTAATGTAAACCTGTGATTTGTATCAGCACTACAGTAGTGTCAGAGCTGCTGTTATAGAAAATTAATCAACACTTTCTGACCAATCAGAATGACATGTACACCTCAGGTTTAAAGCTGAAATCTGAATGTTCAGTGCCGGTATTATAACATCAGCACAATCTCTTTCTGTGTCTTTCTTTTTCAATAGCTCGAGGCCAACGTACCCTCAAACCCCAGTTCAAATTCTTCACATTAACTCCCAGTCTAGAGAGAGAGAGAGAGAGAATCCCGATGGAGGGGGGGGGGGGGACACAAACACGGGGACACTTGTTAGGCCTGTCAAAGACCCCACACAGCAGAGCAGAATGTTTGGAGGAGGCACAAAAAGGACCACATAATGCAGCTATTTATCCTTCATGTGACTTTGTGCATATATTACAGAGCCGCGGTCATGAAGAGAGAGACACAAAGAGCGAAATACGCAGCTGAGAGTCATATCACATGCAATCAAAAGCCAAAGAGCCCTTCTGTGTTCTGCTCAAAGAGGAACTGTCTGTCATTTCAACACCTCAAACCCGTCTCACATCACCACAACACACTGCGACACACTGCAGATCTGCCGCTCCGGGTTCTGTTCAAACTCTGAAATGATACCATCTAGAGCTGATGTGATAAAGACAGTGTTGATTAATTTTCTCCAACAGCAGCTTTGACAGAAGGGCAGTCAAATCACAGGCTTATATTAACGCACTGCGGTATCGTTTTTACTGTAACAGCTCATTCACAGGAACTTGTTTCAGTGCGTGCGAGTTTAATCATTAATATGGTATTGGTGAGGTTTTCAGTAACGAGGTGTTTATTTAACATTTATGGAAGGAATCTCCAGTGTTAGAGATAGGCAGGCGAGTAAATGACTGCTTGTAGCTGCAATAACGTATCAACTTTACAGTGGTAGCAGTAACTCTGCTTCATCACACCACTACAGCGTTGATTGTTTTCCCATAACAGCATGACACACAGTGTTTAATTCATGACTCAAAAAAACTAGCTTTATTACGTAACGTCTTCACTGTGCATGGTCAGAATTGGTCAAGGTTTGTGTGTGTTTTTGATTGTGTGTTTGTGTGGGAGATTTCTTCATAAGTGTCATGATGTACATAAATTGACGTGCAGTACATAAATGCACTGTGTTAGAACCGAATCCCCGCAGAGAGTTTAAGTCCCTCTCCTCCCACACATCTGCAATATAAAACTGCTTCCTAAAGCACAGTTATGTAACACCACCAACAAACAGGCTTCAGACTATAAAAAAAAAAAAAAAAAAAATCCTCAACACTAACATTCACACCTTTTAACAGCTTCAGTGCGAAGAAACAGGACAGTCTTGACCGTTAGAGACAATAAACTCAACACTAGTCTGAGGCCTGGTCCATGTTAAATGACAATCAGGGTGACAGTTTCATGTTTTGGCCACATTGCTGAATTCTGTACCTTTTTCAAAGTCAAAAAACAACATAAATGACATGCAGGACATTTCACACATGACTTTTAGATAAATTCCACTATACTGTATTCTTTTGATGACACAGCGTCAATAATAAACACAAAAGGATTGAAATACCTAACAAAGAAAACAACAACATTAATCATTAAAGACTAGCTCTGCCATCTTGGAATTATCAAGGTCGCATGACAACCACATTTTTTTTTTTTTTGTCTGTTTTTGTTTCTTTATATCAAAAAGCTACGTGTTCCCTCGTTCTCAGTGCTTGGAAAGATTTGAAAACATTTCCTGTGAACGGAAAGGCAAACAAAAATACCGATATCATACAGCGTCTATTCTTTTCTGGCTACGAGCTTCAGGATCTCCAAAGCCGCAATCTGATTGGCTGTCGGCACTTGACTGTCAGATTCCACTTGGAAAAACACAGTGATAAAGAGCAAGATATAGTCACCAAATCTCATTTTATCATGCTATCAAGGAGTTGTTGGGGTTTTTTTTCACAGCAGTTAGCTACTACTAAACAGAAGTAAATCTGTAAAGCTGTCAGTCAAAAAAAAAGGGAGGTTCTTAGCCACTTTTATTGCCAAGACACACCGGATTCTAGTGCAACCCCTCTGAACACCTATAGAAATGAATTAACATCTATTACAGTAGAGTATGTTCATACAGGACTGAGTTACCTGGAGTGTTGAAAAGGACAGCTACGGTAGAGAATACTAACTTTATCAGCGTTGAATTAAATCATATACTGTCAATCGATACACTCTTAAAGGGTCGAGGTAACAAAATCAGCACACAGCGTAACCAACAGTGTTGAAAAAAACAACCTACAGGCTTGTATTTAACTTTACGAGCTGATATTAACTCTGCCAGTGTTGAATTAGCGCTGATCCGTTTTAATGAACACTCAGAGCACAAAATTTAATTCAATTCACTTTCACAGTGTTGGGGTTCTAAAGCCAGGAAATATTGAAATTCCAATCTACAAGGTCAACTTAACACTTACTGACACCACAGTGTTGAGTCTGGATGCTGAGAAACACCTTCAGTGCAGGGGGAACACTCCTGCAGCGTGGTCTATAGACTAACAGTGTTGAATTTACATATAGTCTTATATACGGTGTGCAATAAATTCTTACACTGTTTTACAAACACCCTGTTTAATTAATGATCAGACATACAATACTGAATTTGCAATGACATCGTTGAAAACTATGTTATTAACACATACAGTGCAGTGTTGATCTAATACCTACAGCCTTATTATTATTGGCACACAGTGTTCATTCTCTCTTGGTAAATTGATCAGTAGCATCGAAAACCTTGTTATTAACTCTTACGGTGTTAACGTGCTGATTAAACACCTACAATTATTATTAACACTTAACGTACAGAGTTAAGGAACTAAAGACAGTACCTAGTTCCAGGTTTATTGTGTGCATAAAAAATGTTGGTTTAACACCTACACCTTAGGAAAGAATTTACAAATGCATCACTGAGATAATATATTCGGTCATATTTTTAACACCACCAACTCATATGGTATCCATTAACACTTAGAGTGATAAATCAACCCCTACATTCTTCATAACACCACCTATAGTGTTGAGTTATCATGTTGAATCAACACCTACAGCTGTCTTAAGTCCTTGTAAAGTCGAACACCTGAAGTACAGCATTCAGTCTTGTAGTGTCGATGAGCTGAAGATCCCAAGTGTTTAATCAGCATATACTGGTTAAACACCTTCACCGAACACATACAGCGTTGAGTTAACATGGTGAATCAACACCTCCAGCCATTATAAACAGGCAAACAGTTAAAGTATAGCTTTCACTCCTGCAGCGTTGAGATGCTGAATATAACAAAAGTGGATTAAACATCTTATCTGAACACACACGGTGTTGAATTAGCAAACTGAGTGAACACCTACGGCCATTCTAAACACTTACAAAGATTAAGATTAAAGTGCAACACTCACTCATATATTGTTAAAGTGCTAAAGACAGCACATAGCAAAATCCCAAGTGTTTAATAAAAAAAAGGTTTGAACACCATACAGTGTTGATTCAGGTCCGTACAGCTGTTCTAAACACTTACAAAGTTAAACATTTACAGTACAAACTTCACTACTACAGTGTTATTGAGATAAAACAGCACATTCAAATTCGGCATTACAGTGTTGACGTGAATGGATGACGTCCTTGGCCGAACAAATACAGTGTTTAGTTAGCTTGTTGAATCAACACCTGCATCTGTTATTAACACTTAGAACATTGAACAAAAGTACAACAACCACAGCTACTGTGTTGAGGTGCTGAAGAAAATAGCAAAACCCCAAGTGCTGAATTAACAAACATTGGTTAAACACCTTCACTAAACAAATCCTGTCGAATTATTGTGTTGAACCAACACCTACCACTGTCCTTAACACTTACAAATTGGACCATTCAAGTACAACATTCACTCCTACACTTGAGGTGCTGAAGACAGCAAAAACCCAATGGGCTGAATCAAAAAAGTTGACTAAACACCTTAACTGAACACGCACAGTGATAAAGTAGCATGTTGATCAAACACTTACCAAGTCAAACATTTATAGAACAACCTTAACTCCTAAAGTGTTCAAAAATGTTGAATGGTTAAAGACGTTCACCTAACATATACAGTGTTTAGTTAACGTGTTAAATCAACACCTACAGCTGTTATAAAAACACTTACAACAAAAGTACTGTACAACAACCACTGCCATTGTGTTAAAGTGCTGATGAAAATAGCAAGTGTTGAATCAACAAATGCTGCTTAAACACCTTCTCTAGCTTTCACTCCTGCAGCGTTGAGATGCTGAATATAACAAAAGTGGATTAAACATCTTAACTGAACACACACGGTGTTGAATTAGCAAACTGAGTAAACACCTACGGCCATTCTAAACACTTACAAAGATGAAGATTAAAGTGCAACACACACTCATATATTGTTGAAGTGCTAAAGACAGCATATAGCAAAATCCCAAGTGTTTAATAAAAAAAAGTTTAAACACCATACAGTGTTGATTCAGATCCATACAGCTGTTCTAAACACTAACAAAGTGGAACATTTAAAGTACAACTTTCACTCCTACAGTGTTGCGATGCTAAAGACGGCACATAGAGAAAAAAAAACACAGTGTTGATTCAACACAGTTCAAATACTGACTGGTTAAACACTGCTACTGAACTTAAAGTGTTGAATCCAGAGTTGACTAAACTTTGTCAGTGTTTAGTATGAAAGCCTGGAAAGTCAGACTGATTTTGTGGATTTGGATGGCAGAAGTTTCTCACTCACCCATGTTGTGGAGTTCAGCTGCAGTGTTTTAGTGTTGAAGCCTGGTGAGTGTTTAGAGATCTGCTAGTCCCCAGTTTGATGCTTCAGCAGTGTGATGTGGGTCGCTCAGTCCCGCAGAGGATCAGACGCTCTAATCAGTGCAGACAGGAGGAGGAGGAGGAGGAGGAGGATGAGGAAGAGGAGGAGGAGAGAAATCCATCAATGGAGGTTTATTCACACACCGCACATCTCTTTCTCTCAAGTGCTTCTCTTTTAAATCATTTCAGTCTCAACACCCACTACAGTCCGTATTTAGACCAGCGACGATGTTACACACTGCAGTGCACCTTTCACTGTTCCATTGTTCACCTCTCAAGTCTTTGTTAATAAGAAGAAAATTTCAATGCAGATGTTTTAGAGCAATCAAGCACTCAAATGCACAATGCAGGGTTGAGAAATACAAGGATTAGCGCAAGCTGCCCTGGTCTTAATCACATATATTACATGAATCTTAAAGATAAAACACATGCAAATATAACAAGACAGGTAGGAATACACAGAATAAGCACAACTGTAATCAATTTAGTAAGAGATCTTATTAACAGATGAACACACACGCACGCACACGCACACACACACACAGGTTGTTGAATTCAGGAGTGAACGTGAACAGGAAACAAACGAATAAAAATCATCCTCACATCCTGATCAGTGAAAGAGTGTCAACACTGTCAAGCTTCAGCAGCAAACTGGAATAACACACCCCTTTTACCCTCTACAGCTGCAGTGGGAAGAATTCTGTAGAACACACAGCGCCATCTGGTGGTCAATTAAAAAAGTGTTTCTGCAAATAAGAAAAAAAAAAAGACACTAAAATTATATAAAAAATATTGTAAAATAAATTAATTATTTATTACTACAAATAAAGACTGATGCACAATTGGCATTGAAAACATTTTGAATTTGATATGTTTACAGAACCAGACTAGCATCTTAATATTACCATATTGAATTATATCTATTTATTATTATTAAAAAGTGTTTTCTATTGTTTATTTCTTAATTTGCTTAAGTTAAGAGACACCACAAAGAACCAGTACAGCCAAAAGTTTTGATACCCCTACTCATTCATAGGTTTTTCTTTATTTTGAGTATTTTCTGCATTGTAGAAGAATACTGAAGACATCAGAACGATGAAAAAACACATATGGCACATATGGAACCTAAAAATGTTTAAAAACAATCTAAAAAATATATATATTTTGTGCAAATTATCTCAACTTAATTATCTCAACTGCATTATCTTAAACAGCTTCATGATGTAGTCACCTGGAATGCTTTTCAGTTAACCGTTGTGTGTCTTGTCAAAAGTTCAATAGTGGCATTTCTTGCCTTCTTAATGCATTTGAGTTCATCAGTTGTGTTGTGTCGATGTGGTGCCGGTATAAAGTACAAAGCTCAATTCCACAACTGGAGTAATCTGTATTATGTTAAGAACTGCTCAACTAATTAAAGGGAAACAATGCTCCATCATTACTTTAAGACATGGAAGTGTGTTTTAACAAAGCACAATTGAATTAGAAGATATTTCAGTTATTTAACACTAGAACTCCCAGAGAGGGGCCATTTGCCCCTATCCCCCTAGCTGTACCAGAGAGGGACCATTTGGCCCGGTTGTTTTTACCTAATATCCTTAATCACGTGTAAACAGTTGCCTTTGTTCTGTAAATGTGGCAATTACTTGCTGTGTCTCCAGGCGACCTTTCTTCTTTAGAGGAGTTCTACTCTCTAACCCGGAACACATCTCATCACCTGATCACCTGCAAGTGCAGTATATTATAGAGTCATGACATGTAGGGTACACTAAAATGAGTGAAGCATTCTTATACAGTGCCTTGCAAAAGTATTTACCCCTTGGCATTTTTCTTGTTTTGTTGCCTCACAACCTGGAATTATAAAGGATTGTTTGAGAGTTTGCACCATCTCATTTACAGAACATGCCTACAACTTTGAAGATGTATTTTTTTTTTAAATATATATTATTTTTTATTAAGAAAACTTCAGCATGCATAAGGTCTGAACTTTGATTAGGCCATTCCAACACATTTAAATGTTTCCCCTCAAACCACTCGAGTGTTGCTTTAGCAGTATGCTTCCGGTCATTGTCCTGCTGGAAGGTGAACCTCCATCCCTGTCTCAAATCACAGGCAGACTGACACAGGTTTTGCTCAAGAAAATCCTTGTATTTAGCACCATCCATCTCTCCCTCGACTCAGACTAGTTTCCCAGTCCCTGCTCCTGAAAAACATCCCCACAGCATCCCCACCATGTTTCACTGTGGCGATGGTGTTCTTGGGGTGATGGGATGCGTTGGGTTTGCGCAAGATGTAGCATATTCCTTGGTGGCTGAAAAGTTCAATTTTAGTCTCATCTGATCAGAGCACCTTCCTCCATACATTTGGGGAGTTCTACCAAACTCAAATTGTGCCTTCTTATTTTTAACGCTAAGTAATGCTTTTTTCTGGCCAATCTTCCATAAAGCCCACCTCTATGGAGTGTACGGCTTATTGTGGTCCTATGGACAGATACTCCAGTCTCTATTGTGGAACTCTGCAACTCCTTCAGGATTACCTTTGGTCTCTGTGCTGCCTCTCTGATTAATTCCCTCTTTGCCCAGTCTGTGAGTTTTGGTGGACGGCCAACTCTTAGCAGGTTTTTTGTGGTACCATGTTCTTTCCATTTGAAGATGATGGATTTGATGGTGCTCTGGGGGATCATCAAATAATTGGATATTTTTTATAACTCAACCCTGACTTGTACTTCTCAACAACTTTGTCCCTGACTTGTTTGGATAGCTCCTTGATCTTCATGGTGTGATACCTCATGCTTAGTGGTGTTTATACTGACAGATCATGTGACACTTAGATTGCACACAGATGGACTTCATTTCACTAATTAGGTGATTTTTGAAGGGAATTGGTTGCACCAGAACTTTCTAGGGGCTTCATAGCAAGGTGTGTATATATATACACATGCCAATTTTCAGTTTTTTATTACATTTTTTATTCTTTATATATATATAGATATATATACACACACACACACACACACACAC